>DF357647.1:42724-64925 GCA_000787875.1 Solanum virginianum | reverse complement strand
GTTGGTCTTACGTGATGGTGATTTCGGAAATTTGAAACCTTCTGATGTTATGAGTGCTTCGTAGGTTGAAAATAAATATATTGGATATTTTTAGGTATGCAGTTAATCTCTGTACTTTTGTTCGGTTATTCCTCAGTTCGTATTCTGTACATTCTGGAAAGTAGGTACTTTGATATGCTTCGGGTATGCGTTTCACCATTGTACTTTTGTTTTTTTGGTTATCCTGATATATATATATGTATGTATGTATGTATGCTTTGTACTTTCTGCTTTACATATTCGGTACGTATTTCGTACTGACCCCCTTTGCTTCGGGGGATGCGTTTCATGCCCGCAGGTTCAGACGTACAGGTGAGAGATCCATCAGCTTAGGAGTCTGACTGCTAGTTAAAGTACTCCTTTGCTTGGGAGCAAACCCTGGGTATATACACTTATTTACTATTTTGTATTTCTATACATTCAAGGGTACAATGGGGGGCATCTGAGGGTACGACGGGGGCCCTGTCCCGTCTTCTGATTCAGTTTGCATAGTTAGAGGTCTGTGGACGCCTATAAGTATGGGATATAGAAGTTTGTATGACTATGTACGTATGCTATGTGTATGTTGGGCAGTTTATCCGCAGCGGTGACCTTGTCGGCCTGCGTATATATATGTTGTGTATGTAGGGTTTTGAGTTAGTCCGTAAAACAAAGAAAACTCTGCCGAAATTTCTGTAAAAATAATACATTGGTTAAAATTTGGTTTGGTATTTGGATTCGGGTTCCCCAATCGGGCACTAGTCATGGCCCACGGGGTTGGATCGTGATATAAGAAAGGTAAAAATATGTACAGTGGGGAATCACTCATCCTTTTGGAAGTTCCACGTTATTGTTCGAGCAAAGATTGATGGAGACAAAAGCCGAACTCTTTTTGCAAGGAAAAAATGTAGTTTGGCAAGTACTAGTATGCCAGTTTCTTATGATTTTATTTTTTATAATGATAAATCATCCTCCTTGGTATGTACTAGCAGGACAGTAGCTCCACAACTATTATGTAATGATGCATATTATTACGTAATATAATATTTCCTATTTTACCCAAAAAAAAAAAAAACACATCTTTCTATGTGTGTTATGTGTCTTTCATATATTTGTGTTCTTCGTATGCTTGTTCTATAGCAAGTAGTAATCTTTCTTATGAAACTTTGTAATTCAAATTGATGGTTGAGTAATTAAGAGGATATGTACTTCCAATTTTTTTATGTATAGATGTATAGTTGTGTGTGTAAAGAGCTAAATTTTATTTGATTTTTTAGATTAATAGTTTATATTTGCTATTTTCCCTAGTTGTGTCATCAATGAGATCAACCTTGAGCACACCATTGAGACACGTCGTAGACAGGTTGAAATTTTATACTCTATTACTAGTTAAATATTTAATTAATTTCTTTTGTTTTCATTAAAGAAAAAAATACACATATTTTTTAATGAAATTTAACCTGTCAAATTTAATATGCTTAGGTTTTTCTTTTAAGTTTTCAAAATATGACAATATTTAACTCGTACATACATTCAAATTCACTCACAAGGCAAGTTTACGTTACTAATTTATGCATATAATGTTTTTTCCAAAAACTAGTGAATTCTTAGCTTTAAGTTTTTGGAAATGTTATCACTTAAAACCTAAAAAGTTTGAAACCAAAAATGTATTGAAAAATCATTATTTTGAACTTTGTTAACTACTACTCAGAAGGAGACGGTCATTATTTTGAAATGTTTAACTACGATTTTTATAGGATGTCAAAAAAAAAAAAACAGCTACTAATATTTTATATGTGATGTAAAAAATTTTAGTTTATGGTTGAGTAATTAAGAGGATGTGTACTTCCAATTTTATAGTTATGATGTAATAAATTTTAGTTTATGGTTGAGTAATTAAGAGGATGTGTACTTCCAATTTTATAGTTATGATGTAATAAATTTTAGTTTATGGTTGAGTAATTAAGAGGATGTGTACTTCCAATTTTATAGTTATGATGTAATAAATTTTAGTTTATGGTTGAGTAATTAAGAGGATGTGTACTTCCAATTTTATAGTTAAGTCTTGAAGATCATATTTTAAATGTTTATATATAATTAATTAACTATTTTCGTATGTGTGTGTATAGATGTGTGTGTAAAAAAGCTAATTTTATTTAATTTTTTAGATTAATTAGTCTTGGCCTGATCAAAGCGTGTATTTCATTTGATAACAAATATTACATAGAAAAATTAAATTTAATTACAAACTTCATCATTAATTCATTGATAAATTATTACTCGTAGATTAAAAAAAATTATCTAACTATCTATTAATTATAATTCTTATAAAAGTTAATTTCTCAAATAAGTTGAAAAAAATAGTTACTACAACATTAAATTAAATAGGATATTTGGGGTGAGGTGGGGGTCGGGGGACATACAACTAATAAATAAATAAATCAATCAATAAAGTGAATGTTATTGTATATTGCTAACTAGTGACAAAAAAAAAAAACAAAAAATCAGATCTCTCGAAAAAAAATTATTTTATATATAAATCATTTCTTTATACTTTGCTTAATATTTTTTTTATTTTTTTTTTGCATCTTTTTATCTCTAAATAACAAATCAAAAAATAAATATATTAATAAAATCAGTTGTTTGATAATTATATTGTCTACATTCTTATAATATTCTTTGTTACTTAATGTATTAAAGTATCAAATTTTCTAGACCTATTATAGATAATCTCAAAAAATTTATTTCTATAAAATGATTAATTATCATATAACCAAAACAAAAATAGTTTTAATCACTACAAAGATAGTTTTGCTAAAATTTACTTTCATGTTATGAAAAACGAACTATAATGCAGCTAGTTTTTCATAACATGAAAGTTATGAAAAATGAATATACTCATCTATAACGTAGTTTATTTTTTATAACTTTCATGTTATGAAAAACAAACTACGTTATAGATGAGTATAGTAATATAACATAATTATTTGTTATAAATTAATAATCATATTAAAAGTTATGCTAAAGCAACATAAAATAGATCTCACAAATGTTGATAAAAAGAACTAATTTTTTTTATGATAAAGTAGATTATCTGCATTATTGAACCACATAATATAAAAAACAAATTAACTTTGTTTCTTCATTGTGAAATGTATGAGATCAAAAGTAAATGTCATAAACCTAGTCAAAATCTGTTGAACAACAATTTCAATTATAAAAAAATAATATAAATAGATAGTAGAAAAAAAATTTGTCCATTGCACCCTCTCTCCAGTTTCCTCTCCCTAATGGTTTCAATTTTGTTTCTGATTTATTTAACTTAAACTTTGTGATTTTGATGCAGTAATTGTAAAGAATTGGAAAAATCAATCATGAACAAAGTCTCGCCCCCAGATTCCGGCGAATCGACGACCAAACACACCGAAAATGGAGAGAGCTGTCAACATGGCATCAGGTAGACAAGCAGGGTCTCCTACAAGGAGGCACTCACCACCCTCCAACCCGGAATAATGAACACAATACCAAACCTAGAACAAAGCCAGTAGGACCATATGGAACTAGAAGATCAGCATAGCCACAATTTCGACCCGATGGAAGGTACACAAGACTAGGACTATATTCACCTCATAGATGAAGAAAAGCAACTAATCTATAAACCATGGGCCCATTCGATCATTATTAGACTGATGGGAAAAAAAATCACATCTACCTCAAGTAGAGACTAATAGCATTGTGGAAGGAATTCGAAGAAATAATTTTAATTGACTTGGGACACGACTACTATATAGTAAAATTTTACAAGGAAGAACACATGTTAAAAGCGCTACAACAGGGACCGTTGTTTATCAATGGCTTCTTCCTATCAGTGAAAAAGTGCACCCTAATTTTGTTGCATCAACAGCCAAAGAAATGAAATCTCTAATCTGGATCCATCTCCCTGAACTGCCAACGACATTCTACAATCACCTCATCCTAGAAAAAATCAAAGGAACCTAGGGAGACTAGTCAAAATAGACGTCTACACATCCATGATGTTAAGAAGTCGCTATGCAAGTACATTCGTTGAGGTTCCCGTGGGTGTCCCTATAAAAAGGCATATAAAAATAGGCAAACATATACAACTATTGTTATACGAGGGGGCGGACATACTCTGCTCTGCCTGTGGAGTTATCGGAAACACCAAGACATATTGCTAGATAAACAATCTCAATAAAGTCCCAACAATGGAACACTCTCAAGAACAAACGGAGAACCACATCGCGAAGAAAGAGGCACGAGACGAAGACTGGCAAATAATTTCCTTCTACAAAGACCAAAAACCAAAGGTTAGACACACAACAACATAGGTAGAATGCCAAACAGAAACTTTTTCACACCAAGACAGGTAAATGTCTTGAGCATAAATTTCTCAAATACAGGAAATTAGATTCCACCACGATGTCAATGAATCCAATCCTTACAAAAATCCAATCCAAGACATCTGCCACCCAAAAGAACTCCCCCCTTCCATTTGAAACTAGTGATGTCACGCCCGACGACTTCATAATTACGCCCAATTTAAAAAGTCAAAAATAAATTAATAACAACAATTCCCCACACAAAATATCCAATAGCGGGGGAAAAAATTCATCTCACACCTCCTAAGCTTGGGAGACATGACAACTATTACGGCCCCCACAATAACCCCTATAGGGGTCTCTAGGGAAGATCAAATAGTTGCACTTCGTAAGTCTTTCGTGACCACTCCTTTATTGCAGCATATTGACGTGAAGGCCAACAAAGACCCAATCATAATAAAGGGCAACACATCGACAAATAATGGCCTAGGTTCCATAATGATGACTCGTTAGCACAATTAAATTCCACCAACCCCAAAGATCGAGGGATATATAACACTGACGGTAGTGCCAAATCAGCATCAAATCAATCCTAACCCATTTTTAAAAAATCAAAATTTAGTCTCACCTTTCCTTTTAAAGAAAATACTAGTACTAGTTCTAAAATATAACTACCAATATTCCTAGGACAGGGAATAATATTAATTACATAAACTCTGAGCCCATCCCTATAAAATCAATATACATAGATCTCTCCTTCACTAAAGAACATACCACGACTTCCCATCTCATTCCAACAATGAAGGACTCACTCTAGACGCTCCCTCCACCCACTATTCATCAGCCCCCATCCCTCCTCCACCATTATGAACCCTCTTCCAACGGCTCCTCTTCAAACCTACCCAGTGTTACTAGGGGACCAACTGTTCTACGCCACCCAAGTCCTTGAACCAAACCTGACTCCCTATTCATGGATCAAGATGAGTCTTCAAGGACATGCTCTCTCGTTCATTGTGGAGGTGGAAGACCGACCTATACCTATACTCATTCAAAATCCAACATTCCTAGCTCAGGTGATCTCAGAGGAGATGAGGTTAGCCACCAACACCTACAACAACCATTTATGGATGTCGACAGTGCTTCAAGCCCCATTGAGTCTCACATTTCCACAAATACCCTTCTACCATCATATGACATGGGAGATGCAACCATTCAATCTCCTCCAATAACCCCAAGTGGTCGATCCACCCGTATTTCTGACTTTCCTCTACCCGTGTCACTTCCTAGGAATAGTACCACTCCAATTTCCCCAGCCAGAGGTTCCTCCAATTTACACCATTGGGACCAGTTCCAACTCGAGAAAGACCCCCCTACAAGTTGTACTGAATTTCTCATCGATGAACTAGATAAATCTTCTTCCAAGGACTCCCCCACAACCCCATGTATTACTCAGTTAGAAGCAAGCATAGACGTAAGGGAGGTCGAGAAGGCGATAGGGCTAATGAGGGAGACATGAACGAAAATATCGGTACTAAAAAAAATAAAAACAATGATATTCCAATGCATATTTGAAAAAACAACACGTACTCATTTTTCCTTCAAGTCTATTAAAAGCTCCTTGGATATTCGAGCACCTCAATATCAGGAAACAGGAAACTTTGTAGTAATAATAAACCCCACATTGAGGAACCCCTCCGACATGGGGACAATAAGGCTAGAACAATGCAAAAGACTAAAATCAATAAATATAATAATATAGAACTGTAGAGGGTGTAAGGAGGAGGCTTTTAGAAGGATTTTTCATGTTTTGTCAGAGTAGCACAAACCCATCCTAACAGCATTAGTTGTGACTAAAATGCAGGATCACCAACCCTTAATAGAGAATTTCAATTTCACAAAAATGATACAAGTCTCAGCCATCAAAAATTCCGGATGATTAGCTGTCTTATGGGACAACAACGTACTAGAGCTGGATGAGATAACCACCACTGGATAGGAGATCCATGCTATGGTTAAGGTACGTGTGACAAATGACTCTTGACTTATGAGTTGAATTTATGCAAGTACTATCCGTGGCTCATGAAAAATACTTTGGAAAAATCTTAACATAATAAAAGACAACTTTTGCGATAATTGGTTTTTAGGTGGAGAGTTTAATGAAATATTGTGTATAGTCGACAAAAAAGGAGGTAGACCTATGAACCAAACATGAGCCTAGGAATTCTAGATACAGCAAACTACTAGACAAGTGATTCAAAGGCAATAGACACACATGACTAAATAAAATATAAAAAAATAAAAATCACTTGATCAATGAAAGACTGGATCGTTTCCTAGCAAAAAATGCATGGTTACATATGTTCCCAAACGCCTAGATATATCACCTCCGTAGAACACACTCAGATCATTGCCCCTGCTACTCATACTCACCCCCTACCTTCACCAGGACAAAGAGAGCATCTTTAGATTTGAAACCATGTGGAAGACCCATTCCAACTTGTAAAACATAGTTAGCGGAGCCTGAGAGAGGAACACCCAATCATTAACGCTATAAATGCCTTCCAAAAAAATGTAACTCAATGGAACCGATCAACTTTTGGAAACATATTCTTTACAAAGAGAAATCTCTTACGCTGAGAGTCTCAACTACTCTAATAGCCTATTTTTAAAATATGTCTTGAGCAGGATCTAACCAAGGAATTCAACATCATTCTTAAATTAGAAGAAGAATTTTGAAGGCTAAAATCAAGAGTTACCTAGCTAAACGAAGGGGATGCAAACACCAAATTGTTTCACACTTCAACCCTAAGTAGGGAAGGAGGAATAGAATCATAGCTCTCCAAAATAATCTGGAAGAATGGAGCTATAACCCTTCTGATATCCAAACCCAAGTTCAAAACTACTTCTTCAACCTCTTCAGTATGAGCCATGTATCACCACGATGGTCGTACACTTTCCAACCAACCCAAACCTCTAATAATTTAGACCCAAGTCACATAAGTGGGATCCCCCAGAAAGGATGAAATAAAAGAGGCTTTGATTCAGCTTCTAGTCGTACAAAGCTCCTGGCCCTGACGGATTGCACCTATGTTTCTACCAGAAATATTGGTAAATAGTAGGAAAATCCCTAATAGACCTTTGCATCAAAGTCTTCACGCAAAAAACAATTCTAAAGAAATAAATATAACCCACATTTGCCTCATCCTGAAGTCAAAAAGTGCCTGCAAACTATAAAACTATAAGCCTATAAGCCTATGCAATACCACTGATAAAACTATCACTAAAATCCTAGCCCTATGCCTTAGACCAATTATGGACCAACTAATAGGAACCTAACAGGATAATTTTTTAGAAAATAGGCAAACCACTTACAGTGCCATCATAGTCCAAGAAGTCATAAATCACTTCAACAAAATGAAAGAAAAGGTGGCAAGCTTTATCCTAAAATTAGATATGGAAAAAATATTTGACAAAATTAAATGGTCTTTTCTTCATTAAACTTTCCAAGTCTTCAACTTTCCTAAAGACATAACAACTCTCATAATATCCTACGTCTCTACTAGCTAAATATCTATATTAATTAATGGATCTAGGACATAATTCTTCTAACCAACTCGATGAATACGACAGGGCGACCAACTATCACCCTATCTCTTTATTTTATGCATGGAGGTCCTCTCACAAAATATTACCAGGCACGCAAATGAAAGAATGTGGAGGCTTATAAAAGTCTCAAAAAAGAGCCCCACACTATTACATTTATTCTTTGCAAATAACCTCATCTTAATAGATAAAGCCATAGTAAAAATAGTGCTTGCATCACGAGGATAATGGAGGAATTTTGTAAAAATTTTGAACAGGTTATAAATAAAAGTAAATCAAAAATTATTTTGTCATAATAATTGTCCAGAAAGTCTAAAAAACAAAATACAAGCTCACGGCATTAAAACTGAGAAAAACATAGGCAAGTACCTATGCTACCAATCATGCATAGACCCTCCAAACAAGACTTCCAATACATCCTAGATAGTATGAACCAAAAACTGGCAGGATGGAAGTCGAAATTCCTAAACATGGCTGGTTGAATGACTCTAGCTCAAGCATGCCTAAATAGCCTACTAACCTATACCATGCAATTCACCAAATTATCTAAATGTATAACAACGAAAATTGACCAAATCCAAAAGGAACTTCATATGGAGTTCAACAAGTGACAGTCGCAAATTTTACGTGTTTTTTTAGGAAACCCTAACACTAAAAAAAAAACTTAGGGGACTAGGTATTCTACATGCAGAAGCAAAAAACATAGCTTTACTTGCTAAACTAGCATGAAGAGCCGTCAAAAGCCCCAACACCCTTTGGGCATCAACTATCTTTAAAACATATACTGGTGAAGGAAAACTAGCAATGCACCAAACAAACTTGACAACTCAAAAAAGCCACCTCTGGAGGAGCATGCTATTAGGATGGGAGGTCTGCAAACTGAGTATCAAATAGACGATGGAAAATGGTCACTCAGTATCCTTGAGGCACGACACCTAGCTCTTAAATAACAAGACCCTTAGACAACAAATTCCTGGGCCTCTCCTAGAACGTCAGAACCTCATGCCAATAGAAGAATACCCTAACTTGACACTATGCAAAACACCACCCTACACATTTCCCTAGGAAATCTATGACTTAATAGACTCCACACACAGAAATAGGAACAAATAGGACATTGTAACTGGGGTCCCAACCGTAAAGGCATTTTTTTTTACAAAATTAGTCTACAAGTTGTATTAAGTCATAGATTTCCTAGGGAAATGTGTAGGGTGTTGGGGAAAACTCTATGTTTATAGTCATATCAACGGGGATATTGGTTGTAAAAAAGTCTACTGGGGTCCCAACCAATATCCCCGTTGATATGACTATAAACACAGAGTTTTCATGGTTGTGGACACTAAGATGCCCTAATAAAATAAAATTCCTAATCTGGCTCTGCCAATATGAAAAGATCCCCACCCGCACATACCTTAACTCTCTAGTCATTGACATAAACGCAAATTGCCACATATGTCAAGAACAAAAAATAATTCACCACATTTTCTTGAAATGCAAAAGTGTAGGATCCTTGTGGAGAAAAATAGGAGTGTACCGCAAGATAAACCTCCTCACAAACCAAAACAGTCTTGATTAGCTAACCAAACTCCTCAAAATAATGTTAAGGGGATGGAAGGACACCATAAAATGGATGGAAGCTTACCCCTTCTTGATATGGAACATCTGGAAAAATAGAAACCAAAACCATCACAATGCCACATCCACCTACGTGGACATAAACTTGACTATTATTTAGGCTAAGGAATTCATTATCCTAACAAATGGAAGGAGGGACGCGAGATCGTCTCAAGTCAGTAAAATAAAATGGGAACCTCCAAAGGAAGGCTATAAACTTAATATAGACGGATCCATCATGAGAAACCCAGGAAAAGGAGGCACATAGGTGGAGTGTTTAGAAATTGCAAAGGGGAATGGGTAATGGGGTTTATGAGCAGTCTTTATTTTACAACAAATATTAAGGCAAACTAACAGCTCTTTGCAGAGACTGGAGTTAGCATTGCAACACAACCTAACACCTTTGGAAATAAACACTAGTTGTGAGGCGCTAATCACCTCCCTAACACATGAAAACCTAACTCACCAACTCTTGTTGTCTGATTTAAGGGAGCAGCTATGGAAGCTGGGAAATCCACCCGTTTGGCATAAATATAGGGAGGTTAACAGAGTGGAGGGAAAATTAGCAAAAAAGGCGCAAAACTGATGACATACAATACTTTCTTTATTGGACAGTTCCACCTATGTTTCTCTATAATGAACTTAGGGCAGACATGGATGAAACTACTTTTGTATGGCTGACTAAAGCCACTATTTCGCCTAGTAATTGTAATGTAATCCCCACAAATAATATCAGCAGACAAAATCTACCACTCTAAAGTACTAGTTACTATTATCATATTAATAGAATTTACCTTTTCTACCAAAAAATAAATACTAGCATCAACATAAACAACAAGAACAATACATAAAAAGGGAGAAACCTTGAGGTAGCCACCCGAACTACTAACAATCCCAAACATAAACTCTCTTTTAGTTATCTCAAAATGAGAGGAAAAAACACCACAGAAATCGAACCCTAGATTAGAATTCTAAATAATAAACAAATAAAGAAATACTTGTATATCAAAATTAATACAAAATCCATTAATCCACCATTTTTTCATCAATTCTTGAATAGTTACATCCAACAACAAAATATCGAAACTCCAGATTAGAAATGTAGATGATCAACGAGTTACACATATACCCACATAGAAATTCATGCCAAAAATGCATTCATCCACCATTTTTGCACCATTTCTTTGAATAGCTATACCCAACAACAACTAAAAGAAATCGAAAATTCTACAAAAATACAAATGAGAAAAGGGGCGATACCTTCTTACAAGTGAGGGGCGATGCTAAAAAATAACACAATCAGTGAAGCTCTTTTGCCATTCATCCTCTATTATTTTTCTCCCACCAAAAAAAAAATAATCAAAAACTCAATTCTAAGAGCATCGAGCTTCAGTAACTTGATCAAATAGAAAAACCCTCAATGAATGTGTATATATCTATATCTATACATACGCATATACATATAAAAATTATAAGGGGTAGGGGTGGGGTGGAGAGGGGTGGGGTTGTTATGATGGTGCACAAATATTTTATAGAAGCTAATACTTTCGGAGGTTTATAAGTTTTAAATTTTTTTCCTTCATGGGTCCTTGTATTTTTGGACACGGTACATTACTTCCCTAATTTGTTTTGTTGATTTAACCTATTCTAAACTTTTAAGTAAATAACCTTAATTAGGTTTGACCATAAATTATAGAAATTTATTTTTAAATATATTTTTGACCATATATTTTGTAGTTATATTTTAAAATTGTATCTTTAAATATGTTTTTGAATCTGATTATGAAAATCAAACTTTTGATTGTACTTTAATTTTTTTTAAGAGTGATTTAAAGTATGTGCGATGCATGTGTGATGCATGCATGTGACACGATGAAAATTTTTATCATAAAAAAATTTGAAAAATTAATTCAAAGTTACAATAAAGCTGATCAAGAATTATTATTTTGAAAATTATTGATTATTCAATATTAAGGAAAAGAGAAGTTCATACACATGTGTCACGATGAAAAATTATAACTTTTTTTGGCTCCTTAAATTTTAAAATATATTTTGTCTTGCCATATGTTTATGACTCCTTAATTATTAATTCTCTTAATACCTTCTACCATATATTTTACTTTTACCAAATTTTTTAGGATTTCTTTATTTTAAACATATTTGTTATTATATAATTTGCTGAAAAGATGATTTTGTCTAAAACGAAGTCTTTTAATGAAGGGTAAAAAGTTCAGATAATATTATTAAGGATCTTTCACACTTTTAATATGGTATAGATTCTTCTTTTAAAAATACGACTTTGGACCATATTTGATAAATGAATTCTTCCAAATAAAAATGCTAGTAGTTGGTAGAGTTCTTCACCATTTCTTTCTTTTTAATGAAATGAAATGCCTTAAATTGTTTGTATTCAATTCATAAACCCTTCCCTAAGAAAGCCATTCTTTTCTCCTGACTACTTTTGTTTTATTTTCTATCCGTGTGATATTCAATTTTTCTTAATTTTGATTTACTCTTGTGTCAGACTCATTTATAGAGAAATACGCTCTCTAGTTAGAGCTCCAATACAGGCATCAGATGAGGAAAAAAGGAAAGTATATAGAATCTGTATTACATTATTTAATTATTTTGTCTACTAAAAAATGACGTATTTATAAATTTGATGATGTAAGAAAATAATATTGATGTAATTATTTATAGTTGTGTGCTCAATAATGTAAATTACATACCTAATATTTTATTTTACTTTTGTATTAATTAACATGATACTCATGTGGAAAGTACGTAAGCTAAACTAGTAATGTTAAAGACCAAAAAATATAGTGGCATTTTGTCCTAAGCACTTGTTTTCTTTCTTTTTAAAAATGAAACAAGGGAAAAATAGGAAAAAAGAAACTAGTGAGATGAGTTTTCATGTGATCATGCCTTATACCGATAATGGTGCAATGGTTCACTTTAAGTTAGTGCCAAATCTGCTGAATTAATAGCAAAAAAGGAAAATAGATTAATAAATTAAAAAATAATTAACATAGCATTAGTACGCAAAAAAAAAGTCCTCCTACATAAACCACATCATTTTCTATACCATCAAAGGAATAATTCTATGAGGAGAAAAAAGAGAGTGTTATACTTTAATTACTTCTAGTTGTTTTTCATCTTGTTAAGTCTTTCTTGTTTGTTCTTTTTGGTGCAATGGCTGAGAATGTTATTTTCTCTGATGGTGACTCCACCAACACTATCTCTGTTGAGTCATGGTGAGCCACAAGAAATATTTTCTAGATATTTTTCTTTATATCTTTTGTTACTTGAGTCGAGTGTGTCTTGGTGACAATCTTTCTATCTTCACAGGTAGGGATAAGATTTATACACACTCTGTCATTTTCGGATCCCATCTATAGGATTTCACTGATATATTATTGTTGTAAAAAGCATAAACTCCTTTTTAATTATCTCAAAATGATAGGACAAAACATCATAGAAATCAAACCCTAGATTAGAATTCCAGGTAATGAACAAGTTAAACAAACATCCGTGTATCAAAATTAACATAAAATCCAATAATCCACTATTTTTTGTCAATTGTTGAACAGTTACATCCAACAATAAAAAATCGAAACCCCAAATTAGAAATGTAGATGATCAACGAGTCAAACGAATACCCACATAGAAATTCACGCCAAAAATGCATTCATCCACCATTTTGCACCATTTTTTGAACTATACCTAATAACAACAAAACAAAATCGAGAATTTAACAGAAATGCAAATGAGAAAAGGGCGACAGACTTCCTTACAAGTGAGGGGCGACGCTAAATAATACAAACAATCACGAAGCTCTTTCATCATTCATCCTCCATTGTTTTTCTCTAACAAAAAAAAAAGAATCAAAAGCTCAATTTTCAAAGCATCGAGCTTCAGTAACCTAATCAAATAGAGAAACCCTCAATGAATGTATCTCTCTTTCTCTCTCTATATATATATGTATACATAGACGTACATATACAAAAATTATAGGGGGTGAAGGTGGGGGTGTGGTGTGATTGTGGTGCTCAAAAGTTTTATAGAAGCTAATGCTTTTGGAGGTTTTACAAGTTTTGGATTTTTTGCTTCATGGGTCCTTGTATTTTTGGACATGATACATTAGTTCCCTAAATTTGGTTGTTGATATAATCTATTCTAAACTTTTAAGTAAATAAACTTAATTAGGTTTGACTATAAATTATAAAAATTTATCTTTAAATATATTTTAGAATTATATTTTAAAATTTTATCTTAAAATATATATTACTGAATCTGATTATGAAAATCTAATTTTGGATCATACTTTAAATTTTATTTTCAAAACTAATTTCAACTACGTGTGATGCACGCATGTGGCACGATGAAAATTTATATGATAAAAAATTTTAAAAAATTAATTCAAAGTTACAATAAAGTTGACGAAGAAATATTATTTTGACAATTATTGCTTATTTAATATCAAGGAAAAGAAAAGTTCATACACATGTAATGCACACATGTATTAGTAGCAGTTTGTAGCAACTCGTAGTTATTAAGTTTGTAATATAGATTGATGTGTGAAACATCTTTCTATGTATGTTACGTGTCTTTCATGTACTTATGTTCTTTGTATGTGTTGTATAATATATTTCATTGTGTTGTGTGTACTTCAATTCTTTCATATGCTTTTCCAATTACTAGTTTCTAGGCACGTGTCTTGAACGTGTACCAGATTTCTCGGGGTATATTTGTTGCTTGTATTTTAAGCCAAAAGCCTAGTTAAACAAATGCCCATATATCAAAATTAACACAAAATCCATTAATCCACCATTTTTTGGCCAATTCTTGAACAGTTACATCCAACCACAAAAAATTGAAACCCTAGATTACACAAATACCCAGATAGAAATTCACGCAAAAAATGCATTAATCCACCATTATTGCACCATTTTTTGAACAGCTACATCTAACAACAACAAAACAAAAAATCAAAAATTCTACGGAAATACAAATGAGAAAAGGGGTGACATACCTTCTTACTAGTGAGGCAACACTAAAAACATACACACAATCAGTGAAGCTCTTTCACCATTCATCCTCCATTGTTTCCCTCCCACAAGAAAAAACAAATCAAAAGCTCAATTCTCAAACCATTGAGCTTCAGCAGCTTGATCATAGAAAAACCCTCAATAAATGTATCTCTCTCTCTCTCTCTCTCTCTCTCTCTATATATATATATATATATATATATATAAATTGTAGTATGGGTGGGGGTGGAGGAAGGTAGGGGCTACTATGATGGTGCACAAAGGTTTTATAGAACCTAACACTTTTTGCAGGTTTTATAAATTTTGGATTTTTTTTCATGGGTCGTATATTTTTGGACAGGTTACATTACTTCCCCAATTTTTTTTGTTGATTTAACCTATTCTAAACTTGCAAATAAATAAACTTAATTAAGTTTGATCATAAATTATAAAAAAAAAGTATCTTTAAATATATTTTTGACTATATATTTTGTCTTTAAATATATTTTTGACTATATTATATTTTAATATTTTATATTTAAATATATTTTGAATCTGATTATGAAAATCTAACTTTTGATTGTACTTTAAATTTTATTTTTAAAACTAATTTAATGTATGTGTGATGCATGCATGTGGCACGATGAAAAAATTTATACCATAAAAAAATTTGAAAATTTAATTCAAAGTTACAATAAAGCTGATGAAGAGTTATTATTTTGATAATTATTTCTTATTCAATATTAAAGAAAAGAGAAGTTCATACACGTGTACTGCACGCATGTATCACGATGAAAAATTATATCATATTTTTGGGCTCTATAAATTTTAAAGAGACAAGTATCAAAAACACATTTAAACTATCCTCTTTTTTGAGTTTCTTACCTAAACTATTGTCATGACCCAACCCCGTGGGCCATGACTAGTACCCGGATTGGGCACCAAGACATGATCACAAAGCTGAATTTCAAATAGAAGACTTAGATTTATAAAAATTTCGGCAGAGTTTCCTCTGTTTTACTGACTATTACTCTGATTTATATTCTGTATATTCTGCTTGACATACTCGGTACATATTTCGTATTGACCCCCTTTCTTCGAGGGCTGCGTTTCATACCCATAGGTACCAGCGAACAGTTCAGTGACCCTCCAGTTTAGGACCTTCTGCGGTTTGAAGTGCTCCCCTACTCCAGAGCCCACTTTGGTATATACAAACATATGTATATTTTAATCTATTGCATTTTGTATATCAGTTCATGGGTACGACGGGGCCCTATCCCGTCTTATGATTCTGTCAGTCTGTTTAGAGGTCTGTGGATATATATATGTGTGGGTTGTACCTAGATTGTTTGATTAGACCTGGTTGATGTGTTTGATGGCGGTTTTACCCGCCCTGGAGGCCTTGTCGGCCCGTATATGTATGTTTGATATTCTGTTGGCTCTGTCTGGATTCTGTTGGTACTTTCTAGTATGCAGGTCACTTTGGGATAGTCGGTAAAATAGAGGAAACTCTGCCAAAATTTCTGTAAAAATACCTATCTGGATTCTGTTGGCATTTTCTGGTATGCAGGTCATTTTTGGATAGTTAGTAAAACAGAGGAAACTCTGCCAAAATTTTTGTAAATCTAAGTCTTCTGTTTGAAATTCAGCTTTGTGATCGTGTCTAGGTGCCCAATCCGGGCACTAGTCATGGCCCACGGGGTTGGGTCATGACAACAATTGGGAGTGTGAGTTTCATACCTAAACTATCACTTATTAGTTTGAGGAACACACTTCAGCGGTGTGTGTGATACACTCTCTCTTCCGTTGGAGAAAACCTTGCCATATGGCATGCCACATTGACAAAAATTAAATAAAATATTAATATTATTTAAAAGTAAATGATTAAAATATAAATATTCTTCCAAAAGGTATTTAAAAAATAAAATTTAAAATATTTTTTCTCACCTACTCCACTACCCACACCCCCATGTAACCTCCACCCACCCCCAACAATCCCCGTCATTTTATTTTTTTGAATCTCTTTTATAAAATATTTTTAAAAAGTTCAATCTTCAACTTCTCTTCCACTCCTACCTAAAAAAATTATCTTTTTCTAAATAAATAAAATTCTATCCCACCTGCATCTAATCCTCCGCTCCTAATTTATTTTTATCTTTTTTAAAGCTTTTTTAATGTTTTTATACATATGAACACACATTTTTGGAAAAATATTTTTTTCAACTTGTTTATCAAATATAATAGAAAAAAATTTTATTTAAAAAAATCTTGCGACAAATAAAAAATAATTTTTTAAAAATAAAAAAAATAAAGCGGAGGATTAAGTGGGTAGCAAAGAATTATTTTGTAACATTCCGTAAAATTATCGAAACGGTCCTAAATGTAATTGTGCAGATAATATGTCTTCCAAAGCTCCGGTGGGAAATCCAACACCAAATTTGCAATCAGCACGAAAAAGTGAGTGGGAAAATGATCTCGACTCAATTTTAGAGAAATCGGTCAAAAAATAATTTTTACAAATTAATTTCTGGACAGTGTTGATGTATGCCGCAGGTGCGACGCACAAGGGACCGTACCTACACTTATTTCTTTAAAAAAAGAATTCAACGGGAAGTTTAAATTTCATACGGAAGAAATTTTGGGAAAATACACCGGTTTGCTCCCTTGGTGAGTCGCAGACCAGTGTAAAAGTTGTGAAATTTTTCTTTAAATTCGGGAAGGACCTTTTGGTTTAATTCTTATCCTATTCTAAGTTTCAAAACCTATCTAAGAGGTCCTTTATTCGTACGAAGGGTTTTACAACTCATTCTTTTTCTAGTTCAAAACAAGGGTTCTTGAGGGAGAAAGAAGAGATAGTTGAGGATATCAAGCTTTGAGGTCAAATTCTTGAAGAGGATTAACAGTTCTTTATCCCAGGTATGTAAAGCTAAACAAAAAAACATGGGATTGTTCTCCCATGTGTCCCATAGATGGTCCTAGACTAGAATTGAAAGTTTCTTGAGTCTATACACATGTTTTCTTGAAGTATTATCTTGAATTAATTCTTGATTTAAGTTTCTAAAATATTATTGAGTTTCCTGTATATAATCTTCTTGAAGTTGAGTAATTTTTTGGATATATGTTCATTGTTTCATTCACGTGAACCCTAATTGAAGACTATGGTTGTTTTTATGCTTTATTTTGAAAAATAAGATTTGACATTCATATAAAGCATATTAAATACTGATGGTATCTGTTAGAATATGTTCTTGAGTTTTCATGAATATGACTTTTCAGTATGAACAATAATTTGAGAGAGAGTTTTGATAGTATACATAGATTATTTTAAAATATGTGTATTATCTTTTTATTTGAAAACAATTGATATTCATAATTAGTTTAATGTGATTGAGCGTTGAGTCTAAATGATATTTTGAGGACACAATGATGGCAGTGTAAATATACTTTTCACAATAGTTTCATTAATAGATGATAGAGATAGATGACATGAGTTTAAAGAAGATATATTTGATAGATAATGGTGCATGTTTTAGTCTTGGGAGCATTATTGAACACCGAGATGGGTGAGGAGTGTCACCCCTAAACTGCGTGTGATAGCG
Organism: Solanum virginianum; assembly: GCA_000787875.1. NCBI lineage: Eukaryota > Viridiplantae > Streptophyta > Magnoliopsida > Solanales > Solanaceae > Solanum > Solanum virginianum. Next base: position 46,724 of record DF357647.1, on the reverse strand, counting down.
TAGGTGTTAGAACCCGTATTTTTGTGCATTGGAACCATTACAAAATTTGGAACTAATGTGGCATTATTGGAAAATTTAGGACTAAAGTGACATTATTGGAGAGTTCGGGATCAAAGTGACATTCTTAAAAAGTTTGGGACTAAAGTGCAATTTTTTTACGTTAAGGTTTTGAAGAAATTTATGGTTGTCCCACTTGATTTATGTTAATTTTTGGTTGGGCCAAGTGGGGTGTAGGACCATACTTGGCATGTCTTGAATTATATATATATATGCAAGGATATCTTTCTTATTATTTTAACATCTACACTTAGAACAAAATTTGGAAAATAAGAACAAGTGGTAGGAAATTAATTGGTGGTGCCCACTTGACTAGTGTGGGACTTTGATTGGTGCAAGTGTGTCATGTGGACCAAAGGTTGTGTAGATATATACATACAATGTCTCCTATATTCTTATCATTTTTTCTACACTTAGAGAAAGTTAGCCAAAGCAAAAAAAAAAAAAAAAAAACCTTGAAGAAAGACCAAGAAACTCTCGGCCATGAATAGTGGCTTTGGAAAAATTTTGCTAGCCATTTCAAAAGCATTTTGTTCTATATGTAGATGTAACCATGTTGGGGCCGAATTGGATTCTTGTATGTAGCATAATGTTATGTTGTGTTGAGAGTACGAATATGATGGTTTTTTTAGTATAAAATGGTCATTGGAAGGTGAACAAATGCTTAGATATCATCAAGTGTGTAAGTAAGTATGCTGTCCAATTTTTGTAAATATGAATACATAATGACACTTAGTGATATTATTGATATAATGGCGTTGGAAATGATCGTTGATGTTGTTGGGTTGCTGCTGTTGTTATTGTTGTTGACTAATTTGAGCCGAGTTGATTCTCGAGGCGGCCTACTTTTAAGGGGAAGTGCTTCCGAAAGTTTTATAGAATTGGGGGCCAATTTGGAATGCAGCGCCTAAGAAGCCTTTAGCTAATGGTTTGGTATTGTTGTGACTTAATTGTAGACATTGGACACCTTGAAGCATAAGTTGGATCGGGTTTGCATTTGGAGTAGTTTGGAGAAGTATTTGAGGTATGTAAAGTATCTTCTTTCTTTTGGCATGATTTAGTTAAACATAGATTATGTTATAAACCTCAAAGGAACTTATTTTTGCATTCCGGGCTAATGTGTGATTTATATTAGTTCTGTGGCATCCTTATGATACTTGGTAAAAATCTAAACTCTTATGTCCTTGGAATTTACAAACTTGTAAGAATATGCAACATTTGAGAAGTTTTGGAAGAACTTATGTTTTATTGGTTTGAAAACAATAAAGGTCCATAACTTTTGATAGGAAGCCTGGATTGCCTTGAAACCATGTTGAAACACTTGGTAGTAGTTTGCATGATCTAGGATGAGTATGTTCCTCCTAATTTAGGCTAGTTTGGATTTCCAGTAGTTGTGGGTCCCGCGGAGCGTTCTACTCAGTTTTGAAAGCTTTTGAAAGAATTTTTAATAATTAGTATTCTGATTTAGAATATGATTATTGCACTCATCGTTTGGATTTGTGATATTAATTGTATGCCTTATGATATGCTCTAATATTATGCTGTGCTGGAGGGTGGGTACAGGGATGGCGACACGTAACACCTTATTCACTTTTTGCGTTGTGATATATGACCAATGGGTACAGGGACGATGATACATAGCGCCTGGCTCATCGGTAGGGTGAGTGCAGGGACGATGATAGGTAGCGCCTGGCTCACTTGTTTATTATGTTGTGTTTGGATGGGTACGAGGATGGCGATACGTAGCGCCTGGCTCACTTGTGTGGTATGCTATGTTTGGAGTGAGTACAGGGTCGATGATACGTAGCGCCTGGCTCACTTGTGTGGTATGCTATGTTTGGAGTGAGTACAGGGTCGATGATACGTAGCGCCTGGCTCACTTATGCTATCTCTGAATGTGGTACATGATATATGAGTTGAGGGATGGCGACACGTAGCGCCTGACTCACTTATCCTATGTTTGATATGTGATATGTGTATTTTGCTTTACATATTTGATACATATTCGTACTGACCCCCTTTTCTTCGGGGGCTGCGTTTCATGCCGGCAGGTACCGACGTACAGATTAGTGATCCTCCGGCGTAGGGTTCCTATATGTTGTCTAAAGAGCTCCTCTTGCTTGGAAGCCTACATTTGGTATATACATTTGATTATTGGGTTGCATCTACGTTATTCGAGGGTACGACAGGGCCCTATCCCATCCTATGATTCTGTTTGTTTGGTTAGAGGTCTGTGGATACCTGTGTATGTGGGATATGCCCATTTTGTATGACTAGACATGTATAATACGTATGTTGGGCAGTTTAACTGCCGTGATGGCCTTGTCGGCCCGTATGTATATATATTATTCTGCTGGGATTAATCTGTTGCAGGGTTATTTGGGATAGTGTGCAAAATAAAGGAAACTCTGTCAAAATTTCTGTAAAAATAATCTATCTACCTACAATATAACTTTGTGTTTGTGTTTGGGTGCCCGACCCGGGCACTAGTCACGGCCCACGGGGTTAGGTCATGACATAAGTGGTATCAGAGTGGTTCGTCCTCGGAGTGTCCACAGATCGTGTCTAGTAGAGTCTTGTTTATCGGTGTGTTTTTTTAGTATAAAATGGTCAGTGGTTCGTCCTCGGAGTGTCCACAGATCGTGTCTAGTAGAGTCTTGTTTATCGGTGTGACGTGCACCACATCTATAAACAGGAGCCTAAAGGACATTTAGGATGTTATCCTCTTTTTTCTGATGTTGGATCGTGCGATAGAGCGATGTTATTAGGATGACCCCTTGATCTGACAAACTGTTTTGGTTTCAGAAATGTCTCCGGGAGAACTAGGTACTGAGTGGACAGGTAACTCAATATTTTATTGGACTTTGTTCCTTGATAAGTAAATTGTGAATGTGGAATGTATCATTTAGATAACTGAAGGGAAATCTTCGAATGCGATGTTACCAACACTAACGCACCGAATTCCATCAGAACTCTGAAGTTAAACGTGCTTGGGTGAGAGTAGTACTAGGATGGGTGACCCCTGGGAAGCTAAAAGGCAAATGAAAAGGAAACTTCCCTTAAGTTGTTCACGTGGTTCGTAAGGCTGGTTTAACATTCGAGGACGAATGTTCTAAAGGAGATTGAAAAGGAAACTTCCCTTAAGTTGCTCACGTGGTTCGTAAGGCCGGTTTAATATTCGAGGACGAATATTCTAAAGGGGGGAGGATATTAGAACCTATATTTTTGTGCATTGGAATAATTACGAAATTTGGAACTAATGTGGCATTATTGAAAAATTTGGGACTAAAGTGGCATATTAGAGAGTTTGGGACCAAAGTAACATTCATGAAAAGTTTAGGACTAAAGTGCAATTTTTTTGAAGTTAAGGTTTTGAAGAAAGTTACCGTTGTCCCACTTGATTTATGTTAATTTTTGGTTGGGTCAAGTGGGGTGTAGGACCACACTTGGCATGTCTTGAATTAATTATACATATATATGCAAGGATATCTTTTATATATATATATGCAAGGATATCTTTCTTATTATTTTAACATCTACACTTAGAACAAAATTTGGAAAATAAGAACAAGTGGTAGGAAATTAATTGGTGGTGCCCACTTGACTAGTGTGGGACTTTGATTGGTGCAAGTGTGTCATGTGGACCAAAGGTTGTGTAGATATATACATACAATGTCTCCTATATTCTTATCATTTTTTCTACACTTAGAGAAAGTTAGCCAAAGCAAAAAAAAAAAAAAAAAAACCTTGAAGAAAGACCAAGAAACTCTCGGCCATGAATAGTGGCTTTGGAAAAATTTTGCTAGCCATTTCAAAAGCATTTTGAGGTTACAAACCACCTATTTTGAGTCTCCTAAGTAGCTTGGAAGCATTGTTGGAGCAAGAAAACCATTGATTTTTCACTTTGGCAACCCTAGCTCATTTAAGGAGTTGTAGTGGAAAA
>DF357648.1:130085-142130 GCA_000787875.1 Solanum virginianum | reverse complement strand
TTACATTTCATCCCATCATTTCCCATTCACCAATATCAAAACCCAACATTTCTATCATAGACTAAAATCCCCAAGTATCTCACAAATGAGTTATGATGATCCCCAACAACTTGATTCTGGTAAAAAGTGACTCTCAACTTTTCTCCAGTTTAAAGTCGTCCAACACTTTCACAAATGTTCTTTCCTCTAACTTTTCTTGGATTTTCAGATTCATGAGGACCTGTAATTTAGTCAAATTCAAACATAAAATATAGTTTCATTATAATAACTACAAGAAAATGACAATCAAGATGATAAAATACTTATTTTATTTGTCTGGATATCTTGTGTAGCTGCAGCTTCTAAAGAGAGAGGAACATCATCATCAATTGTATAAAAACTAGGTGGTAGAATAATGTTATTTTTTTCTAGATATTTTTGACAAGAGGATGCATTAAAGTTCCTATCTTGGCCTATTGGAGTAGTTTGTTTAGCTCTTACTCTTTTGAAGCTCATAGATTTTAAAATTTCCCTCATTCCTTTGCTAAGGCACCTGGTGGAATGCATACCTATTTATTTGTCTTGAAAGTTTATCCCATTTGAGAGCTAAAGTTTTATTGGATTCATTTCAACCTAATACAGAAAAGGCAGAGTAATAAGTTCACCCATCAAGAGAAAAATCATTCAACAAGTCCTTAATGATCTTAAATCATGTTACCTAAACTATTTTATTGAGCATAATAGAGATATAAATGCAAGTTTTACAACTAAATTCTTCAACTACACAGATTGGTGTAATTTAGGGCTTCCTGGTCAGAACTGGTAGGAACTAGAGGGGCTTGTGATGGAGCTTGGGTAGTGTGTGAGTATTTTAACACTATTAGATTTCCAATAAAAAGAAGGAACTGCACTGTATAAGGAAATTTCTCCAACAATAATACTGAAATATCAATTGGCAAATGAATGAATCTGAACAAATTTCTTTTTTACAATAGCTTCTAAAAATTGGGATCTACTGCCATAAAAGCCTCAGAACCTACAAAAGAGAAGTAAGATTAATGAACACATCCTCACTATAGGGACTTCTGACTCCCTACATTGGATGATTAGATATGTATGGACCTTAGTAACCAGAAGCTTATCTTAATTTGTCTACACTTCAAAGTTAATTTGTAGCTTGAATTTTTTAGAAAAGAGAAAACTGACTTTGGTGTGATCAAATATGTATTCTTTCCTTAGATTTTGGGTCAGTTTTTTTTCTAGTTTGAGTTTACCTCAACTTAATATGTTAGTGAGTTTGACATAAATTAAAAGAAACTTGTGCCAATAAAACTGTACATGTGAATAGAGTCATACAAGATACCGATATTCTATTCCCCTTTAACCCAAACTAATATTTTACACATGAAGAAACTACTTGAAAATAGGAATCACAACAACAAAGAATATTTTAAGGATCCAACTTAACACTATAATAACAAAATGAGAACTTTGAAAGCTAAGATGAATACAAAATAATCAAATATGATATCCTTTAATAAAAATCATAAAATGAAACTTATAAAATCAATAAATTCCATAGCTCTGATTAAATTATTTATGAGAGACTATGAACCTTTCTGGTAATTACTCCAATCGGCTATTCCATACACAACTGCTTCCAAGATTCCTGGCATATCTTCTAAATCATCATCACCTTTTTCTCCAAGATTAAAAGAATCACGAGGTTGAACCTTTTATACGACATGCCAACATTTCTTTGAAAGATCGTCAACATAAAATACTTGTGATGCTTGATTGGCTAATACAAAAGGCTCATTTACTTTTTAAAAAATCATTGTTTGTTTATACTAGTGAAGTTATATTCATCTTCTTTAATTACCCATTCATGATCATACACATCAAACCACATACATCGGAATAACAACACTCTTCTTCCGCCAACAAATTGTAATTCATGTATCTCAGTTAACTCTCCATAGTAATTAATAGTTTTATTCTCTTCATCAGTCTCACCAACTACAACTATCCCACAATTTTGAGTTCTCAAAGCTTTGTCGTGATCTTGCACATGAAATCTATACACATTAGTAACAAAGCTTTTAAAACTTATCACATATGGAAGAGGACCACGTGATAATGAGAGTAAACCTCTTATTTTCTTGCTTTCATCATCTTTGTGCAATTCCGCAAACTATCAAAATCAAGTACATACTATAGTAAATTCTAGTCACAAAATGATTTTGATGGTAAAATAATCAACTACTCACCTTTATTTGTAACCAACTAATGAATTGTCTATTCCATTCAATCTTTGAAACATTCTTAGAAGTATCTAATGAAATTTGTGAAAATTCTCTGTAAATAATTTGAAGTAGTATGTTATTTTAAGTATGAAAATATGGAAAGGTAAAACTCAATTATGTGATTGAATATTATTACTTACTTAAGAAAGGCTTGAATTTCATCACAATTCTTGAGAATATAAAAATGTGCCTGCTCAAATTCATATGAATCAAGATTGTGTAGTATGCCACTATTTAAAGTTTTCCCAAGTTGAGAAGAAACTGCCAAACTTCCATCAGGCTCAACATCACCCTATCATAATTTCTCTCATTGTGATTAAATTTTGTTTCCATCGTATTCAAATACCTTGAACATAAAGTCATACATTTCATTGCTATATATCCCTCTGCAATAGAATCTTTTGGATGAGCCCTATTACGGATAAAAAACTTCAAAAAGTATAGTCATCACTCAATTAGATACATCCATCGATATTGAATAAGCCCAGCAATCTTTGCTTCATTAGCTAAATAAATCGGTAAGTGAACCATGATATCAGAAAATGCAGGAATGAAGACCTTTTCTAACTTGCAAAGAGTTATAGGAATTTGGATTTCTATTCACTCAAGCTCATCTACTTTCAAACATCTTGCTTCTAGCATGTTGAAAAATATAGATAACCCAATAAGTGGTTCAAATACAGATCTGCAGAGCATACAATGTATTGCAAGTGGGAGGAAATATTGTAGAATAATATGACAATCATGAATTTTTAATTCTGAAAGCTTGCAATCTTTAAGATTGACACACTGAGAAATATTTGATGAAAAACCATTTAGGACTCTTAAAGTCATCAAGAACATGAAACAATTATGCTTCTCTTTGGGAGATAATTCATTACAAGTAGTTGGCAAGTCATATTTATCCCCATTTTTGATCAAATGCAATTCTTTCGTTATGTGCATTGCTTGCAAATCCATTCGAGAACTCAAGGTATCTTTAGTTTTTCCTTTGACATTTAAAATTTTTCCCAAAATACTATCATAGATATTTTTCTTGATGTACATCACATCTAAATTATGTCGCAATAACATAGTTTTCCAATATGAAAGATCAAAGACCATACTCTTCTTATTTCAATTATCACTTCTACTATCATGTAATATTTAAGTCTTTTCTGTGGATCCTTTGATAGTGTGTTACCATCTAAATCAACAACTTCATCAAGTATGTCACTACTAGATAGCATTTTTGGTGGTAATTTCAGCTCCTTAGTACCATCAAATGCATCTTTATCATTCTGCCATCTATGATTATGAGGAAGAAAGCATCTATGGTGCATATAGCACTACTTTTCTCATTTTCCAACCAAATAGAAAGAGTTTCTTTATTACAACAAGGAAAAGCTAATTTTCCTTTGGTACTCTATCCTTACAAATTTGCATATGCTAGAAAGTCATTAATGGTCCATAACAATGATGCATGTAACATAAAATTTTATCTAGAAAATGCATCAAAGGTCCTCACAGCAGTTACCCACAATTCCTTTAATTCCTCTATCAAAGGTTGGAGATAAATATCAATTGCATCCCTAAGACTCTTAAGGACAGGAATAAGCATCTTTAAAATAAAATTCTCTTATTTCATGCATAAAAAATTGGTTAATTATAAGGAATCAATACGATGGGCGAAATGCTATGTGGAGTTTTGGAATGTTTAAATGGTTGAAAACCATCACTAGAAACTGCAAGTCGAACATTACTTGGGTTAGAAGCAAAAAATGCATGATGTTCGTCAAGTGTCTTCCATGCTACCGAATCAGCTCTCTAATCATGATACCATCACATCAAAGAATATGTTTTTGAGGACATAAAAAATCTTTTAAGTCTTTAGGAAAATAACATAAAATCGTCTATGAAACGCCCGAAATTGTGCTTCAAAAATGTCCATAATAGTAATATTCATATATTATAAAATTTGTGTGTGATATCAAAAATATTACTTTATATTCTTGATCAGAGGGCAAAATTGAGTGGAAAATGGGTATCATCCTAATTTTAGAGGACCCATAGCGAAAAAAGTTTTTCGCTAATTTATGATTTCTAGATAGCATCCGCGCCTTGGTCGTGATATGCGAAGGGTGCGGTGCAGTACATGTTCTTCTTCATGTTGGGTTCATATCGCGGACCAGATGCGGACTAGTACAAAAATTTCCTTAGTTTTTCTATTTCATCCAAGGGCATTGGGTTTATAGCCCCGTGCTCACTTAAGCGTGAAATCACCCATACAGAACCATTTTTCAACTCTATATCACTTAAAACCTTCATAAAGGCCTCTCCAAGTCTTAACCAAATATCTCATACCAAATTCAAGAATTTCAAGCTTAAATTTTAAACTCAAGGATTCACTTCAAGCTCTATATTTTCTTAAAGCTCATCTCAAGAAAATCCAAGTTTGAGGTATGCGGGTTTCATCCATTGGGTCTTTTCACCCATGGAGACCAATCTTCCTTTTTATGAAAATTACATGTTTTCAAGTTGTACTACCTATGGATATCTTTTATTATGAATTATGAGCATGAATTATGTTGGGGTTTTGTGAAATATTGATTGATTATTCATGACTATCTATGTCAAGCTTATACCATGATTTGATTATATCTATTGAGACTATACATATTTTGAGCTATGAAACTATGATCTAATATGAGTTTTGATGATGGATTTCAAGGTACCCTACATGAGGGTTTTACTACATGTTGGTGGGTTGATTTCTATTAACATTTCTCATCTTATTTCTTTCTCGAATTGCATGATTTTGAACTAGTATGATGAACCCACCAAGTATTTGAAAAAATGTCAAGTCAAGAACTCTGAAGTTATTGATGATCTAATACATGATTTACAAGTCAAGTGACTTTATGATAATTAAGGGCTTCCATGTATTTGTTAAATTCATGAAAAGTATTTATGATGTTGCAAGTATCAAGTTAAGCCCTATTTCAAGATTTTTACCTCTTGTGAGCAATTCATATTGAAGAAGGGACCATGTATGATTGCTATCTATTTTCACGTTTAAGTTAGCCTCATTATCAGAGTTCAAGCATTTTTAGGAGCTACTCAAGTCATGTTATCATCTCTCTTACAAGTTATTCATGTTGTGACTAAAGTATGATTATTTCAAGTATGCCATTGGATTAGACTTAGCACTGATTGAGGCTTAAGATGGGGGCTCGACTTAAGGGGTCCTTATATAAAGTCTTAGTCTCTAAACTATTTGCCACCATAGGTTATACATGATCTCTTTTATGGCTTTCTAGTGGATCCATCTAGTTATACCATACCTTGCAAAGGAGGTAACATGCCTCGATCACCTTGACGAGTGGGTGACATGCCACAGATTATTCATTTTATGGCTACAATGGCAAGTAAACCACACCTTGTCAAGGGGGTGACATGCCTTGATCACCTTGTATAGGGGGTGACATGCCTCAATCACCTTACCAAGGGGGTGACATGCCTTGATTCCAAGTAGTAGCTTGCTTGGTCTATGTCGGTTAAGGTCTTTTCCTATATAAGTATCATGTACTATGTAAGTTGAATGTTTTACAAGCACATTTTACTGCAAGCATTGATCATATATGCCATGTTGAGATTTTATATATTCATTGCCCATGATTATGTATTTTGACTATATTGGCTTATGTCTTGTTGCATTGCATCACACATACTTAGTAAATTCAAATGTACTAACGTATACCCTATACCTGTATGATATTAACATATAGGGACTGGAGCACCTTTTAATCATCCTCCACGTGACTAGATGATACTTAAGAGATAAGCTTTGGTGAGTCCTTAAGTTTGAGGACACTATCTTCATTACTGTTACTACTTTGAGACTTCATTATGTTGAACACTTATCATTATGATGGTGAGCATGAAAAGTGTCTAGTCCCCCGCTCTATTTCATGTTAGAGGTGTTGTTGGATATTATGATGTACTTATGCTATGATGTTGACTATTTATGTTTTTATGATTATCAAGGAATTCACTTAGTCCAGCTTCCCTTTTTATTATATCTCTTGTTGTTATTTACTTTGCTTCTGCGACCAAAGATATATGATTGATATGCTAAGAGGCTTGTTTGGATCCCTCTAGGTTCCCATTCGCCGTGTCATATCTATGCCCTAGGCTTGGGTCGTGACAAACTTGGTATCAGAGCACTAGGTTGTTAATGGTCCTTGAAATCCAACACACCATATCAATTAATGTCTTATTCATAGTTGTGAAGCATGCCACAACTATGACTGTGAGGCTATGAGGCATTCTAGGAAATGTTTCTCTTCTTGAGGAGCAACCGGCTCCTCCTGTTCCTCCAGGTGGAGGGGTAGTCCAAGATTAGTTCAAGATGTTATTACAATGTTGGCTAATGCTATGACTAACCAAATTATCCAAGGGGTCCAAGCCCCTCATGCTCTCACTCTGGCTTCTAGGGTGAAGGATTTCACAAGAATGAATCCACCAGAGTTCCATGGGTCCAAGACGAATGAGGATCCCTAAGAGTTCATAGATGAGGTGCATAAGGTGCTAACCATCATGGGGGTCAATTCAGAGGAAGAGGCGGAGTTGGCAGCCTACTAACTCAAAGGGGCGGCTCAAATTCAGTTTACACAATGGAAGTTGGAGAAGGGGAATGATAATGTTATCCTTGGTCAAGAGTTTAAAGCCAAATTCATCAATCGGTTCTTTCCTATCGAGCTAAGGGAGGCTAAGATGATGGAGTTTATGAACCTTAAGCAATGTTCCTTGAGTGTAAGGGAGTATGCCCTCAAGTTCAACAAGCTTTCCAAGTATCCTCCCCATTTGGTAGTCGATCCAAGATCAAATTTGAACAAATTTGTGTTGGGAGTGTCTGACTTGGTCAATAAGGAGTGTCGTACCTCCATGCTAGTAGGTGATATGGATTTGTCCCACCTCATGACATATGCCGAATAACTAGAGGGGGAAAGATTATAAAGAGAAGAAGTGGTGAGTCCAAGAGGGCTAGTTTTGAAGGTGGTTTCCAAGGTTCTAAGGGTGGCTAGTTTCCTCAAGGCAAAAATTTCCAAGGCCAAGGGTTTTCCAATGCTCCTAATAAGATTTGCTAATGATAATCCAAGATTCCAAGGTGGTGGTAGTGGAGTGTCTAATTCTAAGTGCCAAAGATGTGGTAGAAATCATAATGGGCCATATTTAAGAAACTCTAATGCTTGCTATAGTTGTGGTGAAGTGGGTCAAAACAAAGGTAGAGATGGTCCTCTACAAGGCCAAGGTGCAAATGCGGGTCCAAGGGCTAAGTGAGGCCAACAAGGGATGCTCCAAGGCAAAATAAATTCTGCTCTTCAAAGAAGACAAGGGGTGGATGAGGTGCCTGATGCCATCACTGGTATGATTTAAAGTTCATTTACTAATGGGTCTTTCATATTATGAAACTCACTGAACACTATGTTAAAGCTATGTAAAGCTGTGACTATTTTGCTATGTTTTGACCTATAAATCTTTGACCTGGGTGCCACTCTTTCTTTCATTACTTCTTTTGTTGCCAAAAAGCTTCATGTGATTCTCGAATTGTTGTGTGAGCCTTATGACTACCCCCGTTGGTGAGTCCATTGTTGCTAGAAAAGTCTATAAAAATTGTATGAAGGATGCTTAAGTAATTTATGATCTATTAGATGGTTTGTGAGCCTTATGAAGTGTCTACCCCTGTTGGTGAGTCCATTATTGCTAAAATAGTCTATAGCAATTATCCTGTGTTCGTTTTGCATAAAGGATTGCCTTGTGATTTTTTTGAATTAGATATGGTGGATTTTGATATCATTCTTGGGATAGATTGATTGCATCCATATTATGTTTCTATTTATTATAGAACCCCTAGGGTAAAATTTCGATTCCCTAATGAGCCCATCCTTGAGTGGGAAAGTCGTGATATGGTGGTCAAGGGCATATTTGTTTTTTGTCTTAAAGCCCAAAAGTTGATTTCTAATGGTTGCCTTTATCATCTTGTGAGAGTTAGGGATGTTGAGTCCAAAGTCCTTCCAATTGAGTTGGTTCTAATTGTTAATGAGTTTGTTGATATCCTTCCTGATGAGTTTCCTGGTGTTCCTCCCGAATGACAAATAGACTTTGGTATAGATATTCTTCCCGATACTCAACCCATTTCCATTCCCGAGAATGGTAGTATAGTATTCTTGGTGGTTCCAAACTTCTTTGGTTGCGGAGGCCTAGATTAAGCAACGCCTTGATTTCTTCTTATTAGAGTTGGAAGTTTTGGGTGGAAAGATAGTAGAGTGGAGGTTATCTCCCAAGGGGGAGATGGTAGTTCATGGCAATAAGTTGATGGGTGTGGTAAAGGTTGACAAATGAGTTTATGTTTGTGAGTCCTTTTAGAGTGAAGAGAGAAGTTTGTAAGATTGCATCAGTTTGGGGATTGCCTATGGATAGGGGTTTGGTTAGTCTGGTTCTTTATGCTTCTAGGTTGATGGGATGTATTGGTGACTATAGTTCTATAAAACTCCTTGAGATTATAGGTTATGTGGAGGATAAGTTTGCTTAGAAGGAGGTCCCAGTGGATGTGTTGGATGGATAAGTAGAGAAGTTGATTGATAAGGATGTAGTGTTCGTCAAGGCCCTTTGGAAGAGTCATCTATTCGAATGTGTTTCTTGGGGAGCCGGTGCAGGCATAGAGAAGTAATATATGTATTTCTTTCGTTCTAATCAAGCTTATGGTGACACGTCAAGTCCGTCCTACGATTCCAAGTCTTATCTTTTAGCCCGATGTCATTCACATGCATCTATGTCTAAGTTGGCAAGTTTATAATGATCTTACACTTATGTTGAGATTTTAAAAATGGTATTTTAAAGTGTATTTTTGCATTCTTGTTGGAGCTTATTTCCTTATGATTACTATTCTCCTATATGTTTCTTTGACATTCAGGACTAATGTTCCCAAGGGGGAGATATTGAAATGACCCCAAAAAGTACCCAAAAATGTGCCTCAAAATGCTCGGAATTTTAAATTCCATATATCTTAACATCCATGCATGATATCAAAAATCTGACATCTTATTCATATTCACGGGGTCAAAATTAGGGGGAGAAGGGTCAAACTTTGATTTTAGAGCAACCGTATCAAAATCCAAAAACAGCAAAAATGCGATTTAGGAGGGTCAATTGTAAAGGGGCATATCTCTTAGCACACAAAGCACTGGGTGGATCACGACTGACAAAACTGAATCAGTTTGAATTATCTTTCCAACGCACTTGGTTAACCTCATTTCGAGTTCAGATGATGAATTTATGCCCTTTTTTGTTGAACCTATTTGTACAAAAATGCAATTTCCAGTGAGTAATCCATGTCACTTCCGCGACACGGACCAGTGTTATTTTGGTCTTGTTTTTGTTTATTTCGGTCCAAGACTTTTAAGTCTTGGGCCTAAGGGTTCCCATACTTGAAAATACCTATACTTAGCCTTATTTTATCCTCATATCATCCTAAACATTCCCCAATACGCACTAAAACACTTAGACTCATATTTCACCCTAAATGCAAGTCCCAAAGCTCAAGACTAATCTTAAGGATTTTACCAAGGATTTCATTCAAGCTTCAGGTCTCCATTAAAGTCTTCTTCAAGAGCTTCTCCAAAGCTAAGGTATGTTGGTTTCTTTTATGGGTCCCTTTCACCCATGATACCTAAGGCTCCTTTTACTAAAATTTCATGATTTAAAGTTCATTTACTAATGGGTCTTTCATATTATGAAACTCACTGAACACTATGTTAAAGCTATGTAAAGCTGTGACTATTTTGCTATGTTTTGACCTATAAATCTTTGACCTATTGTAAGATTTGGAGAAGGATTTTGATATATGTTGCTTGAGGATGTTGGAAGGTGTTAATTGATGGTTTTACAATGGATTTTCTTGCATGATTTAATGTCTATATTTCATGGTCTTATACTAGTATTATACACCCGTCAAGTGTTTGATAAAATGTTCGGTTAGGATTTCTTGAGAAATTGAAGGTCCAATGCATGTCTTATGAGTTAAATAGTGTTATGATGATTAAATGATAACTATATGATGATAATAGGGATGTCTATATGAGTTGTTTCATTGGAAGGTACCTATGGGGTTGCTTGTAGATTATTGGGTTCTTATGTTTGTTGTGTTCTTGGGACAATGAGGAGTTCTTTCTGGATGATTGAAATGTAATGGTTGGATGAGATAGTTCTAAGGATTCCTACCGAAAAAGGCCATGCCGTAAGGTAGAGTGGTTAATGATTCCTATCGAAAAGTCCATGCTATAAGGTAAAGTGATTAATGATTCCTACCAAAAAGATCATATCGTAAGGTATGGACACCCTACTGAAAAGGTCATGCCGTAAGGTAGAATAACTAATTGTGTCTACCAAAAAGATCATATCGTATAGTATGGACACCCTACAAAAAAGGCCAAGCTGTAAGGTAGAATAGCTAATTGTTCCTACCGCAAAGATTATATCATAAGTTATGGACATCCCATCAAAAAGGCCATGCTGTAAGGTAAAAAGACTAAACGTTCTTACCAAAAAGATCATATTGTAAGGTGTGGACATTCTGTTGAAAAGGCCATGCGGTAAGATAGAATGAATCACTTTTTCTACCCAAAAGATGATATCATAAAGTAGAGGACGTCTTACACTACCTACCAAAAAGACTATGTTGTACGGTAGGGGTATTAATAACACTCTTCAAAAAGGTTATACCATAAAGTTAGTGGGTGTCTTTGGGCCATCTCATGAAGGTTGCTACAAAGGGGATTGAGTACATTTCCTAGATGGAGTTCACATTCCTTGTTCATGATTTACAAGCATGTTGTTACCTTAAGCATTGAACATGCATGTTATATTGACGTTATACCTATCATTTTCTTATGATTATGCATTTCGATTATGTTGCCTATCCCTTGCCAGCATTACATCCCACATACATAGTACATTCACATGTAGTAACACATACTCTATGATTACATGATATCACTATGTAGGAATCGGAGCTCTGCTTGAGCATCTCCACCCACGTGGCTAGTACGGTTTTACTCAATCTTGTTGGTGAGTACTCCATTTTGAGGACATTGGTCTATTTTTCTTATACTATGTATTGATACTTCCTTTTTTATTGCTATTTTGATTATGAGGGTGAGCCCAATTACTTTGTCTTGGCCCCTGCTAAGTATCTACGTTTAGAGGTGTTGTTGGACAACTAATGCATTATGCTTAAGCGTTGACTCACTTATAATATTCAAGCTAATTAAATATAAACCTCTCTCCCTTAGTCCCAATTTCCTTTGTTTATGTTTCTCATGATGTTTTATCTTGCTTCTACGACCAAGGATGTGTAATGACTATGAGGCTTGTTTGAGGTTCCTTCGAGTTTCCCATTCGCCAGTCACGTCTAGGTCCTAGGCTTGGGTCATTACATATACCCATTTCCCACTTCATTTTACCACCTGATCATGAATATGAAGCAGGATTTTGGATATCACGCATTGATTTTGAGATAGATGAAAGTTACAATTATAGGCATTTTCGAGGCACATTTTTGGGGCGATTCAATATCTCACCCTTGGGAACATTCATTGATGAATGTCAAAGAAACATACATAAGAGAAGTAATCATGAAGAACCCAGCCCAACGTGAATGCAACAAATGCATTTTAACATCATTTTCAAAAATCTCAACATGAATGTCAAAAATCACCTT
>DF357648.1:95189-120363 GCA_000787875.1 Solanum virginianum | reverse complement strand
ATTCTTACGATAATACAACCAAACTGACCGTGTTAATCCCCTGAATTGTGTTTTTAGCAACAAACCAGCATTTGAAAGCTATAAAGGGGGAAAAGCTCAACTAGATTGATACGAAGTGCGAGATGTCGAAGGTCGGGTAGGCTAGGCTTTCTCTACACCGTAGACTGGACTGTAATAATTGCATGTTTGAGTTGAAATATGTGGAAATATACTGTGAATGAGTTGAGTTATAGACTTTATATTGCATATAGCTAGTTATGAATCCGCATGTGTTATAGATGGTGATATGCGCCTTTTGTAATTGTATTAGTGGTTGTGTTAACTATAACTATCATATTGTCTGAGTGTTTACATTGTTTGGCTATGAGAGGGGCCCAAAAAGGGTTGGTTGGGCTGCAAACCTGTGACAAGTATGTACTCTCAGCTTGACTCTTGCTTGTATGTGTGTGGTCTGAGGCTACCGAAATATACTAGCTATTGAGGTTGATTTGTGATTACATGCTACCCTGTACAATGACTCTAGTATCGCTATCTGGTTAGTATTGTAACACCTCACACATTACATGTATGAGTACTATACACATCAAACATGATATGAACTTTCAAATTAATGTCAATCTTTAAAAGTGTTTAGATCTCGCGTTAAAGGGCGATATGTGTATCTAACGCTTGAGAGGGTTGAATGTATACGTGTTTTGTGTCAAGTTGAGGAGATTACAACATTAAATAAAGTGAGAGAATTGAGGTGCTTGTAGGACTTAGGAAGCTAGTAGGTGAGTCAGCTACTCGCTTAGCTTAAATATGCTAGTTAAACGGAGACGAGGCCCGACATCGAATTTGTCCAACTCTGATTATGAATAGAGTCCGAGTTAAGGGTGTATCTTTGGCCCATGTTTTAGTACTATAAGTGGGTTGTACTTATAGCCCAACATAAAGTATGAAAGAGGCCCAATTACATTCTAATTCACTAGGTTTTCCAAGCAGATTCAAGAGACCTTAAGGCTTGTTTGACAAGCCCTACACGTGAGGGTAAAGGTAAGTAAGTTTAAGTATGTTTTTAGCATAGTTTTCTCATGACAAACAAGAGGTAATGTTATTTATGTTGATGCTGAAATTGTTGGACAGCATAAGTTGGGAATGTTTAAGGCTATTGCTTCACATCTTTCATGACTGATTTGGTACTGTTATGAGACTACTTTAAGGCTGTTATTATGTATAAAGGTGTTGAGGACAAGCTGGCTAAATTTGGGATAGCTTTGGGATTGTCAACGTCGAAAGGTAGCGAAAAGATGTAACATTATGTTGTCCATTTATATGCTGTGTAGAATGGTTATGTGTTCTATTTTATGGACTGTTATGAAGCCGTTATGGTACTACAATAGGTTGTACATGATGTGTATATGAGAATGTGCATTAGAAAATACAATTAGTGGCAAAAACGTTGGAAAAATACGCTTGAGTTATAACTATACGTTTGCTGCCCTTGTATTGTTTATGTATAAGATTGGGTTGCCAAGATGTGTTTGCTGGCTGCTAATGTTAGTTTTATTACTTACTATACTATAGTTAAATATTTGGATAAAGGGAAGGTTATCCCGAGGTAATAGCGAGGTCGTACAGCGAGGTATGTAAGGCTATTTGCTTTCCTTATACTTGGTATGAAATCTAGAGTTTTTCTTGACACATAAAGGCACTTACCAACTCCGAAATGACTATTAACTGTGTCTCCACTCTTTCACATGTTCATATACTTTCCAACATAGTTACCTTCATAGCTACATACACATGTGGATACCAACTTACATGGGTTATTGTTGCAAATAAAGTCCATAAGTTGTTATATCTCATATGCACTCTATTAATTGTGGAACATACTCTCTTCATTGTCATAGTGTCTTTTATAGTTATCTACATGTCATATTTTGTATGTACAGTTCTACAACTCCAATAATGTGACCACCAAAAGGTCATCTCAAAGGTATTTGAAAGGTAAAGTATATTGCTATGGATAGGTGGTAGCCTGAGGGGGTGAGAGAGTCACCTAGCCAGGGTCGACCCTATCACAGGGGGTAGCCTGAGGGGGCTAGAACACTAGCCTAGCATAGCGACAAACCCGATACAGCTTACCCCTGAAGTAGATCTCCCCAGTAGGAGTACAGGATATCTAGCTGTGGTTACCAAGCTCTAGGTTACTTTGGGGCTTTGCATGTCTAGAGCTTATATTTTGTACTATGTACAGTTGTTGAGGCGGGGCCTGTCCCGACCCTTATAAGATATTTTCCCTATTTAGAGGCTTTGTAGACTATGAGAACTTATATTTTGTACTATACAGTTAGTCGAGGTGGGGCCTGTCCTGACCCTTATCAGATACTTGTCATTATCTAGAGGCTTTGTAGACTATGTAAGTTAAAGTGTGGTCATATCTTGTACTTTAGACAACGTGGCCCCAATGGCCTAGTCATATGCATTTCCTTCTAGCTTGTTATTATGTTTACTTCCCTAAAGATATGTTGAGTATAGAACATCTTCTAATTTGTATATAAAGCGCATAGATATAGGTTGATTCTCCCGAGCCTTATCGGCAACGAGTGCTGGTCCGCCTTAATGGGGTTTAGCGCGTGACAGAAGTTGTATCAGAGAGGCTCAAGATGAGTCTCCATCACAGACATCTTCAATTCCTTCAGCTCCTAATGAACCCGGGAGTAGCAAAATTTCCATGCACCATATTTATAAGAAAGAGGCTACGTGGCATTTAGGAGTTGTTACTTTCTATTCATTCTTTAGATCGTGTCATAGAGCTAAGTGCAATAGGTGGATAATGTCTAACCCCTAAATTGTTTTGTACAGCAAGTATGCCAGAAACTAGGAAGAACAAAGGTAATGGAAAGGAAGTGGAAGTGATGGTTGGTTTAGCCAGCCAGGGGAGGCAACGAAATGAGGCTCAAGATGAGTCTCCATCACAGACATCTTCAATTCCTTCAGCTCCTAATGAACCCGGGAGTAGCAAAATTTCCCCAGATCCACCTATTGATGCTACAGTGCAGGATTTGAGAAATGCAATCCAACTATTGACACGTATAGTTGCTAGCAAAAGCCAAAGGCATAAACGTCCAGTTACAGGTGCAGATGGTGTTAATAGGGCAGCTAGCACGAGGGTACATGACTTACTTAATTTGGACCCTCTATCATTTACTGGGTCAGATCCTAGTAAAGATCCCTAAGACTTTATTAGTCAGATTCAATACACTTGAGATGTTATGCATATGGGTTTAACACACTTTAGATGTTATGCATGTGAGTGGTATAGAAGCTGTCGAGTTAGCGATATATAGGTTGAAAGGTATGGCTATATTGTGGTATGAAGCCTGGAAGCAATCTAAGGATATAGATACACCTCCAACTACTTGGAAAGAATTCAAAGAGGTATTGTTTTGACCATTACTTGCCATTAGAGATCTGAGAGTTAGAAAGGGGTCCAGTCCAAGAGGGCCAGGTCTACAGGGCAGTTTACACTATCCCAGGTCACAGGTATATTGTCTATCTTTTCACATAATATATAGCATTAATTGGCCCTGGTTCTACACTATCATACATCCGCTAGTTGCTGGAAAGTTTAAGAGGACACCCAAATTATTGAACAAACCAGTTGAAGTGTCTACACCAATCGGTGAATCTATTATGGCTAAAAGGGTTTATTATGATTGTATAGTAACTGTTTGTAACTGTGACACACAGCCTGATCTTATAGAGCTAGAAATGGTGGAATTTGATGTTATAATAGGTATGGATTGGTTAGCTTCTTGCTCTGCCACCGTAGATTGCCGGGTGAATCTATTATGGCTAAAAGGGTTTATTATGATTGTATAGTAACTGTTTGTAACTGTGACACACAGCCAGGTTTACCTCCAGAATGAGAAATAGATTTTGGTATTGACTTACTTCCACGTACTCAAGCTATTTCTATCCCTCCATATAGAATGGCCCCGGTAGAATTGCGTGAATTAAAGGAGCAGTTGAAAGATTTATTGGAGAAAGGTTTTATAAGACCTAGTGTGTCCTCTTGGGGTACACCAGTGTTATTTATATGCAAAAAGGATGGCACCTTGAGGATGTGTATTGACTATCGACAATTAAACAAGGTGTCAGTTAAGAATAAATACCCCCTCCCCAGGATTGATGATTTATTTGATCAGTTACAGGGTGCCAAAGGCTTCTCAAACATTAACTTGAGGTCAAGGTATCACCAAGTGAGGTGAAGGAGAAAGACATACCTAAGGTTGTTTTCAGAACCCGCTATGGTCACTTTGAATTTCTTGTCATATCATTCGGGTTAACGAATGCACCAGCAATTTTTATGGATCTGATGAATTGGGTATTCAAGCCATTCTTAGATGTGTTCGTGATAGTATTTATAGATGACATTTTGGTGTATTCAAAATCAGAGCAGGACCATGCAAATCACTTACGACAAGTATTATAGGTTTTTCATGATAAATATTTGTATGCTAAAATTTCTAAATGTGAATTTTTGCTAAACTTAGTGGCATTCTTGGGTTATATTATATCTGATGAGGGTATAAGGGTTGATTCACAAAAGATAGAGGCTATGAAGGATTGGCCAAGACCAATAACACCCATGGAAGTTTGGAGCTTCCTAGGTTTGGCAGGTTATTACAAGAGGTTTGTTGAGGGTTTTTCTTCTATTTTCGCACCTCTAACAAAGTTGACACATAAGGCAATTAAGTTCCAACAGAATGATGCGTGTGAAATGAGTTTCCAAGAGTTAAAAGATAAGCTAACTTATGCACCTGTGCTAGTACCTCCAGAAGGTACCGAGGGGTATGCAGTATACTGCGATGCTTCAGGAGTTGGCTTAGGGTGTGTACTCATATAGCATGGTAGGGTAATTTCTTATGCATCTAGATAGCTATGGCAACATGATAAAAACTATCCAACATATGATTTTGAGCTAGTAGTGATTGTATTTGATTTGAAAATATGGCGCCACTATTTGTACGGGGTTCATGTTAACATCTATACTGACCATAAGAGTTTGCAGTACAATTTTAAGCAGAAAGACCTAAACTTAAGGCAGCGGAGATGGTTAGAGCTAATAAAAGATTATGACATTGATATAATATACCATTCGGGGAAGGCAAATATGGTAGCCGATACTCTGAGTCATAAACCATTCATGAATACTAGAGACCAGACCATGGTAAGTCAAGGGATGGTTAAAGATCTATGACAACTAGCTAGTTTAGGAGTTCGCCTTCTTGAAACGCCAGAGAAAGGGGTTGTTGTACATAATACAGCAACATCTTCATTGGTAATGTAGGTTAAAGAGAAATAGTTCGAGGATCCTGTCCTACAAAAGCTTAAAGACAAGGTCAGTCAAGGTATGATAAAGGGTTTTGACCTTGCGCAAAATGGAGTACTATATTGTTAAAATAGATTATGTGTACCTGACATTAATGGGTTAAGAAAAAGGGTTATAGAAATTCCAACATGAAAGTGGGATATGATTAATATGGATTTTGTTACAGGTTTACCTTGCTCATTTCAGAAGTTTGACTCCATATGGGTAATAGTTGACAAACACACAAAGTCAGCACATTTCTTGCCAGACAGGAGTGATTATATAGCCGAAGTGTATGCCAAACTATACCTCAAAGAGATAGTCAGGTAACATGGAGTCCCAATCTCCATTATATCTGACCGAGGAGCTCAATTCACTACAAACTTTTGGAAGTCCTTCCAAAGGAGTTTAGGGACACAGGTGAATCTGAGTATAGCTTTCCACCCTCAAACAGATGGTCAAACAGAATGCACCATTCAAACACTTAAAGATATGTTGCAAGCTTGTGCATTGGACTTTAAAGGTAATTGGGTGTACCACTTGCCACTTATTGAATTTTCCTATAACAATAGCTACCACTCTAGTATCAAGATGGCACCTTATGAAGCTTTGTATGAAAGGAAATGTAGGTCACCGATTAGATGGTTTGAAGTGGGTGAAACCACGTTGCCTGGACCAGATTTGTACAACAAACCATGGAAAAGGTTGAGATAATATAGAAACATCTAGAAACAGCCCAAAGCCGTCACAAATCATATGCGGATATTAGAAGAAGAGGGTTGGAATTCTCAGTAGGCGATTGGGTATTCTTAAAGGTATGTCCAATAAAAGGGGTTATGAGATTTGGCAAGAAAGGAAAACTTAGCCCACGTTACATAGGACCATATCAAATTATTAAGAGATTCGGGCAGGTAGTATATGAACTAGAGCTACCCCAAGAGCTTTCAATGGTTCATCCAGTTTTCCATTTCTCAATGCTTCGTAAATACATAGGTGACCCATCCCGTATCATTTCTATTGAGGATGTCCAGGTTGCAAAAGATCTCACATATGAAGAGGTACCTATTGGTATTCTAGACCGGCAAGTTAAGAAGCTAAGAAATAAGGAAATAGCTTCAGTCGCAGTACTTTTAGAGAAACCAGCAGGCCGAAGAGATAACATGGGAGGCTGAGGATATGATGAAATAAAGATACCCTTACTTATTTGAAGCTAAAGAGAAAGTGCAGCATGCAAAATTGGGACACTAATAGGTACGGATGATTGAATACTTACTGTGTTATCAAAAGTTTATGTAAGTAAAGGGGTGAACTTAGTTAAGTTACCTAATTGTGCTAACATTCAAGGATGAATGTTCCTAAGGGGGGAGGAAGTAACACCCCATACTTTATATGTATGAGTACTATGTACATCAAACATGATATGGACTTTCAAATTAATTCCAATTTTTAGAAAGTGTTTGAACCTCGCGTTAAAGGGTGATATGTGTATCTAATGCTTGAAAGGGTCGAGTGTGGACAAGTTTTGTGTCAATTCTAGGAGATTAAGACCTTAAATAAAGTGAGAGAATTGAGGTTCTTGTAGGATTTAAGAAGCTAGCAGGTGAGTCAGCTACTAGCTTAGCTTAAACATGCTAGTTAAACGGAGACGAGGCCCGATGTCGAATTTGTCCAACTCTGATTATGAATAGAGTTCGAGTTAAGGGTGTATCTTTGGCCCATATTTTAGTACTATCAGTGAGATGTACATACATCCCAACATGAAGTATGAAAGAGGCCAAATTACATTCTGATTCACTTAACTAAATGGGCCAAACCTTAAGTGTAGAGTGAGTAGGAAATTGGCAGCCAAGGCCCATCTGTTTGGAGCCCAATAAGGCCCAAGTGAAATAGGTTAAGTAGCTGCATCACCAGCTTAGTATGTAAGGATAAGAAGGCCTTAGTAAGTTGGCCAAAACTCACTTTAAAAAGGGACTAAAGCAGCTCCCACAAGTCATTATAATTTGGACACAAGAAAAATCAGATTGCTCTCTACATTTCCTCTCAATGTTTTCTTGGTTCTCCAAGCAGCTTAAAGAGACCTTTAGGCTTGTTTGACAAGCCCTACATGGGAGGGTTAAGGTAAGTAAGTTTAATTATGTGTTTAGCATAGTTTTCTCATGATAAACAAGAGGTCATGTTAGTTATATTGATGCTGAAATTGTTGGACAGCATATGTTGGGAATGTTGTTGTGTGTTTTCTTGTTAATTAAAAGGATTTTTTTCTTCTTGGTTGTCTGTGATATGAAGTAATACTTTTTTCCTTAACAAAAGTTGGTTTGGTAGTTGTGTAACATGGCTGATTCACTGCTTATCCAGTCCGCAACAGTAAGCTCTTTTGTGATGTCGCAATTTTATTCTTGATTGAAATTTGTGGGCTGATGTATATAAGGCTATTGCTTCACGTCTTTCATGACTCATTTGATACTGTTATGAGACTGTTTTAAGGCTGTTATTATGTATAAATATGTTGAGGACAAGCTGGTTTAATTTGGGATAGGTTTGGGATTGTCGATGTCGAAAGGTAGCGAAAAGATGTAACGTATGCTGTCTGTTTGTATGCTGTGTAGAATGGTTATGTGTTCTATTTTGTGAACTATTATGAAGATGTTATGGTACTACAATAGGCTGTACATGGTGTTTATATGAGAATGTGCATTAGAAAATATAATTAGAGGGGAAAACATTAGAAGAATGCGCTTGAGTTATAACTACACGTTTGCTGCCCGTGTATTGTTTATGTATAAGATTGGGTTGCCAAGATATGTTTGTTGGCTGCTAATGTTAGTTTTATTACTTACTATGCTATAATTAAATATTTGGAGAAAGGGAAGGTTATCTCGAGGTAATAGCGAGGTCGTACAGCGAGTTGCTTTCCTTTTACTTGGCATGAAATCTAGAGTTTTCCTTGACACATAAAGGCACTTACCAACTCCAATATCACTATTAACTGTGTCTCAACTCTTTCACATGTTCATATACTTTCCTACAAAAGATCATCTCAAAGGTAATTAAAAGGTAAAGTATATTGCTTATAGATAGTTGGTAGCCGGAGGGGGTGAGAGAGTCACCTAGCCAGGGTCGATCCTATCACGGGGGTTAGCCCGAGGGCGCTAGAACACTAGCCCAGCATAGGGACAAACCCTATACAGTTTACCCCTAATCAGCTGGGTCTTTTATAGTATATGTTGTGCACAGATTTTACAGTAAAGGTAAAATGATATAAAGAATGTAAAGTACCTGATCCCACAGTATAATCAAAGGTGGTCTCTTTCCATACATCAGCGCATAGTTTCATTTGAGTTGTTATTTCATATATAGTATTTCCTGCCTTACATATTTAGTACATTATCTCATACTAACGTCCCTTATTGGGGACCTGCATTTCATACTACAGGTATTACAGTGTTTCTTGCCTTACATATTCAGTACATTATCTTGTACTGAAGTCCCTTACGGGGGACCTGTATTTCATGCTGCAGGTATAGGTGCTAGTAGATATCCCCAGTAGGAGTACAGGATATCCAGCTGTGGTTACCAAGCTCCAGGTTGCTTCGGGGCTTTGCATGTCTAGGGCTTATATTTTGTACTATATAGTTAGTTAAGATGGGGTCTATCCCAACCCTAATCAAATACTTGTCATTATCTAGAGGCTTTGTATACTATGTAAGTTAAAGTGTGGTCATATGTCGTACTTTGGATAACATGGCCCTAAAGGCCTAATCATATGCTTTTCCTTCTGGCTTGTTATTATGTTTACTTCCCTAAAGATATGTTAAGTATAGAACATCTTCTAATGTGTATAGAAAGCGCATAGATATAGGTTGGTTCTCCCGGACCTTATCGGCAATAGGTCCCGGTCTGCCTTAATGGGATTTGGGGCGTGACAGTTTTAATATCTCCCCATTGGGAACATTCGTCCTCGAATGTGAAAGAAACTTACATAAAGAAGTAATTAAGAATTTTTCAGCCCGACATGAATGCAACAATGCATTTAAATATCATTTCAAAAATCTCAAAATGAATGTCAAGAATAACCATAAACTTGTCAATATGAATATGAATGCATGCAAAATGGCCTAAGGGCTAAAACATAAGACTTGGAATCATATAGGGGACTGAAATTAGTACCTTAGGCTTGAGTAGAGTGTAAGAGGTATGGATATCACTTTCTCATGTCCGCCTCGACTTCCCATGTAGCACTTTCAACATGTTGGTTCCTTCAAAGGACCTTGATGGAAGCTACATCCTTGTTTCTCAACCTTTTCACTTGTCTATCCGAAATCTCCACCGGGCCCTCCTCATATGTCAAATTATATTCTACAACACCCACAACATCCAAAGGCACTATAGCACTAGGGTTACCCACACTTCCTGAACATGGACACATAGAAGACCAGATGAACCATATTCATATCAATGGGCAACTCCAACTCATAGACCACCTAATCCTCCTCAACACTCTATAAGGACCCACAAACCTTGGCTTAACTTCCCCTTCTTGCTTAATAGAATCACACATAGGTGAGACTTTCAAATAAACCCAATCACCAACCTTAAACTCAAGATCTGTTCTCCTCATATTAGAATAGGATGTTTGTCTACTTTGGGCTATTTTCAATCTCTCCCTAATTAACTTCACCTTCTCCAAGGCTTCCATGACCAAATCAGGACCTAGCAAAGCCATTTCTCCCACTTCAAACCATCCAACCAGTGATCAACACTGCCTACCATAAGGACTACAAAAGGAGCCATACTAATGCTGTGATAGCTATTATTGTAAGCTAATTCAATGAGTTGAAGATGTTCATCCCAACTACCCTTAAATTCAAAAACACAAGCTCTAATCATATCCTCAAGAATTTGGATAGTCCTCTCGGCTTGGCCATCAGTTTGAGGGTGAAAATCTGTGGTAAGCTTAACCTTGGTACCAAGTCCTCTTTGAAAGGACCTCCAAAAGTGTGAAGTAAATTGATCCCCGTGATCCAAAATAATAGACAAAGGCACCCTATGCAATCAAACCAACTCATGTATATACAACTTAGCATAATCTTCGGCACCATAAGTAGTTTTGACTGGTAGGAAGTGAGCGGACTTTGTCATTCTATCCATAAAAACCCAAATAGAATCAAAATGCTCTGTAGTCTTAGGCAACCTAACCATAAAATCCATGTTGAGTTCCTCCCACTTCCAAGTAGGAATCTCTATATCTTGGGGTAGGCCACCCAGACTTCGATGTTCGGCTTTTATTTGTTGGCAATTGTGACATCAAGATATGAACTTGGCAATGTCTCTCTTTATACCACCCACTAATACACTTCCCTCAAGTCTCTATACATCTTTTTGGAGGCGGTGTGAATGGAATAGGATGAATTACGGGCTTCCTTCAAGATCAATTCTTTCAAATCATCCATATTTGGCACACAATCTACCTTGGTACCTAAGGGCACATCTCCCCTTTGGAAAAAATCCTCCACTTTACCATCTCTCACCAAGGCCTTCAACTCTAACAAGGCAAGGTCAAGATCTTGTTTTGCCTTTACCTTCTCAGTCAAAGAAGACTTAGAACCATCAACAACCTCTACACCACCATTATCAACTTTGTCTAATCTAACCCCCAATCTAGCCAACTGGTGAACCTCTCTAGCCATCGCTTTTCCACTATCATCAACAATTGCTAGACTACCCATAGACACCGTACTTAAAGCATCGACCACAATATTATCTTTGCTAGGGTGATAATGCATACTCATATCATAATCTATACCCATGGACACTCTACTTAAAGCATCAACCACAAAATTAGCTTTTGCCGAGGCGGTAATGCACACTCATATCATAAGCTTTAAGGAGCTCAAACCACCTTTTTTGTCTCAAGTTAAGATCTTTTTGGGTGAACACATATTGAAGACTCTTGTGGTTGGTAAACATATCAACATGAAACCCATACAAGTAGTGACGCCAAATTTTCAAAGCAAAAACCATGGCCACTAATTCAAGATCATGGGTGGGGTAGTTCTTCTCATGTACCTTATGTTGTCTAGAGGCATATGCTATCACCTTCCCATTTTGCATCAAATCACACCCCAAACCAATTCTTGAGGCATCACAATATAGATACAACAAACCCTTCCAACCCTATCGGTAGAGACAAGGTAGGAGCAGAAAAAAGCTTATCTTTCAAAGTTTTGAAACTCTTCTCACATTCATCGGTCCACACAAATTTTGCCTTCTTTTTGGTCAAGTTAGTCATAGGAGAATCAATAGAAGAAAACGCATTTACAAACCTCCAATAATAACCCGCCAAGCCCACGAAACTTATAATATCCGATAGAATTAAAGGTCTAGGCCAATTTCTAATCACCTTCATCTTCTTAGTATCCACCTTAATGCCATTGCCCGACACCACATGCCCTAGAAAAGCAACCTCTTTCAACCAAAACAATCATTTTTCATATTTAGCATACAATCTCTCCTCCCTTAAGATTTGCAACACCACCCTCATGTAATCCACATACTCCTCCTCACTATAGGAATAAATCAAGATATCATCAATAAAAACCACCATAAACAAGTCAACGTACGGTTTGAAGACCCTACGCATAAGATCCATAAATATAGCCGGTGCATTAGTCAACCGAAAGGACATAACCATAAACTGTCCATACTTAGTCTGGAACGCCATCTTAGGAATATCACACTCTCTCACCTTCACTTGCTGATACCCAGACCAAAGATCAATCTTAGAGAAGTGACTAGCCCCTTGAAGTTGATCAAAAAGGTCATCAATCCTTGGTAGAGGGTGCTTGTTCTTTATGGTGACTCTATTAAGTTGCCGGTAATCAATGCATATTCTAAGGGAACCATACTTTTTCTTCATAAACAACACCAGTGCACCCTAAGGTGACTTACTAGGCCTTACAAAACCCTTCTCCAACAAATTCCTCAATTTCTCCTTCAACTCTTTCAACTCTACCAGGGCTATATGGTAAGGGGGAGTAAAAATGGGTTGAGTATTGGGAAAAAGGTCTATACCAAAGTCTATTTCCCTTTTGGGCGTACCATTGGGAAGCTCATCGGGAAAGACATCAAGGAACTCATTAATCACCAGAACCGACTCTATAGGAAGAACTTTGGACTCAACATCCCTAACCCTCATAAGATGATAGAGGCACCCCTTAGAAATTAACTCTTGGGCTTTAAGACAAGAAATGAATCTATCCTTGACCACCACATCACAACTTTCCCACTCAAGGATGGGTTCATTTAGGAATTGGAATTTAACACTACAGGTTCTACAATCAATAAAATCATAATCTACATGCAACTAATTCATCCCAAGAATGACATCAAATTCCACCATATCTAATTCAAAAAAATCACAAGGTAAGATTTTATACAAAATGAACAATGGAAAATTTCTATAGACACTTTTAGCAACAATGGACTCACCAATGGGGGTAGACACTTCTAAGGCTAACACAATAATTCAGGACTAACGTGAAGCTTTTTTACAATAAAAGAAGTAATAAAAGCAAGAGTGGCACCCAAGTCTATCAATGCATATAAATAAAAATAAAAAATCTTTAACATACCAGTGACAACATTGGGCACCTCATCCACCCCTTGTCTCCCTTGAACATCATCGAATCTATTTTGCCCTAGAGCAGCCCCTTGTTGGCCTCCTCTCCCCTTTTAACCTGCATTCGCACCTTGGCCTTGTGGACGACTATCTCTAGCTTTGTTTCTAGTGCAAGGACAATCAATCACCTTATGACCCACTTCAACACAACCATAGCAAGCATCGGAGTCCTCCAAACAAGGACCATTATGGTTCCTACCACACCTTCGGCACATAGGGTTATGCACCACACCACCGCCACCTTGGAATCATGGGTTATCATTAGCAAACCTTCTATTAGGAGCACTGGATGACCCTTGGCCTTGAAACTTATCACCTTGAGGAAATCGGCCACTTGGAATTTTGGAATCCACCTTCAAAATGAGCCCTCTTGGACACACCACTTCTTCTCTTTCTATATTTTTCTCCCTCTACCTGTTCGGCATATGTGATAAGGTGGGAAAATCCATATCATCTATGAGCATGGCGGTACGAGACTCCTCATTGACCAAGTCGGACATACCTGACACAAATTTGTTCATCCTTGATCTCGGATCGGCAACCAATTGTGGGGCATACTTGGAGAGTTGGTTGAACTTGAGGGCATACTTTCTCATACTCATAGAACCTTGCTTTAGATTCATAAATTCCATTATCTTTGCCTTTCTTAGCTCCATAGAAAAGAACCGATTGAGAAATGCTACTTTGAACTCTTCCAAAGGATAACATTATCATCTCCCTTCTCCATCTTCAATTGAGTGTACCATATTTGACCCACCCCTTTAAGTTTGTAAGACACTAACTTCGCTTTCTCCTCTGAGCTAAGCCCCATAATGGACAACACCTTATACACTTCATGAATGGATTCTTGGGGATCCTCATCCACCTTGGTTCCATAGAACTCCAGTGGATTCATCCTAGTAAAATCCCTCACCCTTGAGGTCAGAGTAGGAGCATGAGGAGCTTAGGCCCCTTGGTTAATTTGGTTTGTCATAGCATAAGCCAACATGGTGATAGCATCTCAGAACTCCTCAAGGGCCATCCCCTATGTTAAGGAGCTAGAGGAGCGGGAGGGGCCGGTTGCTAATCGGGTGAATGGGCTCTCCTTAGTCTTCCTCTTGGAATAGGCTTGATATAGGATAGTAAAGAACATTTGCTAGAGGAAAAAGCTTTACCTTACTTTTAAAGCATGACATAGGTCATAAAAAAGGGAAACATTTCCTTAAACGCCTCATAACGTCTCACTCATAGTTATGGTGAACTTCACAACCATGAACAAGGCTCTAATCGACGAGGTGCGTTAGATTAAGAGGACCATTAATAAATAGTTGCTCTGATACCAAGTTTGCCATGAACCAAGCCTAGAGCCAAGACGTGACATGGCGAATGAGGAACCCGAAGGAATCCCAAACAGAACTCTTAGCATATAAAATGACAACACAAGGGATATAAATAAGGAAAAAGGGACTAAGGAAAGTCTTGATATTTATAAAGCATAAAAGAGTCATAGCTCAAAGCATAAGTACATCAATTATTCCAACAACACCTCTAAACAAAGATTGGAGCGGGGGCCAAGACACTTTTCAGGCTCACCTCATACTATCAAATGTTCAACATAAGGAGACATCAAATAGTAAGAGTAGCATAGCTAATGTCCCTAGACTTGACTCACAAAACTTATCTTTCCTATCATAATGTAGAACAAGATCATATGTAGAGATGAATGACCATTGTAACTTAAATCACAATTGAAGCAATGTAAACATCATAAGGAATCATACATTTGTGGGGGAGGATGATCGAGAGGTGTTCCAGTTCCTATATAGACAATCATGTAGGAATAAAGTATGTATTAGTATGTTTGAATGTACTCAGTATGTAGGATGCAATGCAAAAATACATAAGGCAACATAGTCAAAATGCATAGTCATAAACAGTGGATAAGTATAATATCAATATGGCATATATGATCAATGCTTGAGGTAAAACATGCTCATAAATCATATAACTTGCAAATATAGATTACATGTGTAGGAAGAGACCATAATCATACACCTAACAACTACTACATGGAATCCATGGCATGTCACCCCCTTGGTGAGGTGGTCAAGGTATCTACCCCTCCACATAGTAGTACGACTATGGCACCCCCAACAAGGTGGTCAATGTATTTACCTCAACATGGTAATATGGGCATGACACCCCTCGACAAGGTGGTCAAGGTATCTACCCCTTAATATGGTAGTACCGGTATGGCACCCCCCAACAAGGTATGGTCAATTTACAATACTATAGATACTTTTCATGAATTTAATATATACATACAATCCCTTAGTTATCATAAAGTCACTTGACTTATAAACCATATAATAAACCATCAACTACTTGAGAATCCTTGTCAAGACATTTTATCAAACACTTAGTGGGTGTGTAATGGTAGTTCAAAATCATTCAATTCAAGAGTGAAATATATGAGAAAACTCAATATAAATCAACCCATCAACACATGTAACACCCTCATGCAAGATACTTTGAAATCCATTATCAAATCTCATAATAGATCATAGTTTCATAACTCAAAACATGCATAGTTCCAATAGATAAAACTAAGTCATAGTACAGCTTGAAATAGACAAACATGCATATACAATCAACATTTCATAAGACCCTAACATAATTATTGTCAAAATCCATAATAAAAGATACAACTTGAAAATATGTAATTTTCATAAAAAGGGAGATTGGGCTCTATTGGTGAAAGGACCCAATGGATGATGAATCCCACATACCTTAAACTTGGGTTTTCTTGATGTAGACTTGGAGGAGACTTGAAGCTTAAATGGAGTGCTTGATATTCAAAATTATGCTTGAGACACTTGAATTTGGATGAAATATTTGGGTAAGTGTTAGAGAGGGTTTTGAGTGATATAGAGCTGAAAAATGGCTAAGTATAAGTGTTTTCACAAATATGTGGGCATGGATTTGTGACCCTAGGGCCCTTAGACTGAAACAGAATTTCAAGGAAAAATTAACACTGATCTGCGCCCCTGGCGTGTTGCAGCCAGTGCGTGAATTGCCACTAGAAATCAAAAATTTTCACAATCATTTTTCGCAATAGGTCCTCTAAAATTAGGGTTATACCCTTTTCCCACTCAATTTTTCTCCTGATCATGAATATGAAGTCGAATTTTTGATATCATGCACAGATTTTGAGATATATAGAAATTACAATTATAGGCATTTCCGAAGCACATTTTTGGGGCGTTTCAAACATGGTGAATGAGATCTGGAGGGACTCTCACCTAAGACTCTTAGCATTAATTTAAGCCTTTCATAGGTAATAATCATAATTAAGAGTGGAAACTAAGGAGAAATGGGATGAAAGGATATAATATGGATTACTAGCAAAGAAATAGGGTAGCATCATATATTCAAACAATATGTCCAATAATACCCCTAATTGTATAATAGATGGTGGCAAAGAAATGTACAAATCTCACCCTCAAATGGAATACAAAAAAATTAGTATAAAATTTCAATGACATAACACGCCAGAGAGTATGTATGTTTGTCCCTGAAGCATAAGGATTCACCAATAAGCCTTCAATCTAAACTCTAATGAACCATGAGTGTGGGGAGAAGGAGCATCACCTGTCTCTAAGTTGTTAGATAATGTAGGTATATAGTATACATTAGTACTTGAAGTATATTAATAATGTGGAATGCAGTCCAACAAAGAAAGTTATAGATATCACAATGAGCCATATGCATATCATAATGTAGAACAAGATCATATGTAGAGATGAATGACCATTGTAACTTAAATCACAATTGAAGCAATGTAAACATCATAAGGAATCATACATTTGTGGGGTGGGACCATAACAAACAATAAGTCCACGTGGGCTATAACATGGAATCCAATGTAGCCCTCTACATTGGAATGGAAGACTACTTGCATGGTTCAAATCTATCATGGTACTTTTATCCTTTAGCTTTAGCATTAGGGCTATAGGTGGATCCGCTAGCCTAGATTAAAATTGCAACCTATGCTGGTAATATAGTTTTAAAAAATAGGTTATTGCTAAGATTCCCTTGGGTGGATAACCTTAATATACAGTAGACCGAATTGCACCTCGAGCCTTCTTAGTGATAAATAAAATCCTACAATATAGTATATCATAACATCATAGACATTCATAAATCAATTATAATCTTAAGTCATTGAATATCATCACTCATATGAGTAGGTGAGGGTCTTCTGAGAACAACCTCTCTATCTTATGAGGTAGAGGTAAGGTCTGCGTATATTTTACCCTCCCCAGACCCCACTTATAGGATTTTACTAGGTATATTATTGTTGTTGTTGTTTATAAGAGTAGCTCATGAAACCTTGGATGATTCATCAATGTTATAATTATCCTTTCACATATGAATCCATGATTAGGGGAGAATTTTCCTTTCACAAAATATTCATTCATCATTCAAGAAAGCGCTTCCATGATCTATTTCATAGTTTTCATAAACATTTAGTTGAAGCCCTTATTATTAAAAACATGTTTTATTGGGACATAAAATACAAGTAGGTGGGTTCAACAAATTCAGACTTTAATTCATCCAATGCAAGGGATTAAACATGAATATCATAAAATTAATCAATTTAGATGATTCATAAAATAACCCATCACGAACTTTTAGAAACCTAGATAACATGTCATAAATCATCTTGTCAAACATCAATTTGTCATTGTAGAATATAAATTTGTAGGATAATATATCATATAACTATAGGTCAGGTATGTTATATGAATTTGAAAAAAACCCATAAACATTCATAAATTTACATAAAGAAAATTGTGAAATTTAGTCGGGAAAATACTTGGACTTCATGGTTGGAAGGAATACATCAATGAAACCTATATACCTTGAATGAAAATCTATGGAAGAAACTTGAGCTTGGAAGAGGGAACCTTGAAAGACTACTTTGAGGCTTGAAGGAGCTTTAAGACAATTTGATGAGTTTAACCTTGGGAAATTTGGGTAAATGATTTTGAATGATATGATATGGGTTAGTTAAGAGTGATATAGGTAGTTTTAGGAGCCAAAAGACGTAGTCTAGGAGTTAGGGCATGAGAAAAGGTCCAAAATACCCTTCATAAAATTGTTGGGGGAAACCACGAGCCATGGTCTAAGGATCATAGTCCATTCTACATCTCATAGATAGGGATTTCATCCTGGTTACACCTTAAAACTTTAGAAATTTGAATTCTAAATCTCCATCTATGAATCCATATTTACAGCCCATAGTTCCATCTATATGTTGTGTACACTGCTCATAGATTCATCCATTACTTAAAAAATGTCACACCTCTGAACCCAAATAATAAACACACTATATGATTCATCAACCAAACAATAGCCCATAAAGGGTCTCATCTTGTTGATCTAAATCACACAGTTCTCTAAACCTCATCCACGACCATCATCCACAACTCGTTAATCCATCTATGGTCCATGAAGACCTCTCATATATCTAACCCTCAACCTCGATTTTTAACATGACTTTATCTTATCCACAAGCCCTACCAGTGACCTCTAGACCCTACCACAAGCTCTAGAAAGTGCTCATACATCACTGCACTAGACAACCAATTTATACTATCTTCCTATAGTAAATTTATCAATATGCACCCCATAAATATAGTGCTACCAAATCTTCAAGGAAAACATAACTACTGCAAATTCAAGATCATTGTTGGTACAAGTCTATTCATATACTTTGAGTTGTCGTGAGACATATGGTATGACCTTGCCATGTTGCATTAACACATAACCTAATCTAATTTGTGAGGCATCTCAATATATAACAAACCTATCAAAATCTTTTGGTAGTGTTAAAATATAGGCTTATTCAAAGAGATCTTTCAAGGATAGAAAAGTTTGCTCACACTAATCAAACCATTGTAATTTACCTTCTTTTGAGTCAATTTGGTCAAAGGTGATGAAAATGGATGAAAACCCTTCTATAAACCACCAGTAGTATCTGGCCAACCTGAGAAAATATTAAATATCCAAAGAAGACAATAGTCTAGGTCAATTATTCACCGCTTTTGTTTTGTTAAGATCAACCACCATACTATCATTAGAATAACGTGACCTAGGAATGCCATGATCTTAAATAAAATTCACACTTTCTAAACATGGAAAATAGTTGTAGGTCCCTTAATGTTTGTAATAGAATCCTCAATTGACCATATGCTCATTAAGGAAGACATCAGAAAACTCATTAACAATGGGGACTGATTCATGAGTAGGGGTTTCAGAATTAGTTCTCCTAACCCATACTAGATGATAGATCTAACTCCTGAAAGTTATTTTTCAAGCTTTAAGGCATGATATGAATTGACCCTTGAACATGGAATTACTATCCTTCTATTTATAAACTAGCTCATTAGGAAAGTAGAATCTAACCATGCGAGTTCTACAACCCAATGAGGCATAACAATCATGAAGCCAATCCATGTGAAGAATAACATAAAAGTCAGTCATTCCAAGTCATATGATGTCATATAAAGTTCTAACTACCAAGAATAGTAATTTTTATAGACTTTCATGGCAAAATTGCTCACCAACTGGGGTATAAACAATAAAGGGATCTAAAAAACCTCAGAAAATACATCAAGTCTCAAAATAAGGTAAGAAATAAGAGTAGACAAATTGGCACCCAGATCAAGCAAAACATACAAATTATATTCAAAGATTCATAACATACCCATGACTGCAGTATTTTGAAAGTTGAAAAATGATATAATAAGGTAAAATGCTAAAAAATGGCCTTGGTGAATTTTTCGGTAAAGCAAATAGCTAGATAAATTTTTAAAAAATTTCAATAACTAGAAGGGTCCATGACAGGACTGTGTAGCAGACCAGCGTCATGGTGATTCAAAGTTTTTCCAAGTCCAAATCTGATCAAAATCTGACCGAAATCTAATTTTCTCAACAAATGACCTATGAGAGACCCACTCCGTCTCACGGACTTGCTCCAAGATAGTTCTAAATTTTCCATATAATTCAAAATTATGTGAGGATACTCTGAACTTTTCCTTATGCATCATTAAGTAAATCTGAATGATTTTTGGGACAAAATCACATCCTATAAACTATCTTTGATCTCTAAATTGACCTTATTATTCACAATTCACATATTACAAAAATTCTTGCTCTAAACCATCATTCTTAAGGGTTTATTACTCTTCAAGCAAGACTCCATAAAACCAATTCAATTCCTCCATTAATCTTAAAGTTTTATCAAGATAATTACTTATTGTATGTGGCTTTTCATCCATAAAATTGTTTCTTCTATGGAGCTCCTCGAGTTTCTTAATTTTCCTTCTAATCTCAAGTATGTAATTTTATTGATCTATTCTAATATAAATTTATGCTAATTGCATGAAATTGATGATCTTCTTATGAAATCTCTACAAAATCTATCTAGTGTTTATACTCTAATAATGGGTCTTGTTCAGTTCTCATATATTTGCATGAATTATTCTTCAATTATGGTCTATTTACTCAATTAAGTATTGGATTATTATCTAATTTCATAGTTATGATGATTTTCAAATAATTCTCTACAAGACATCTTATAGTTCATGATTATTAATGTGGGTCATTGTAATTATGATTTCAATTGATGATTATTATTGTAATTATGCATGAATTTCATTAAATTGATTTAAGATTAAACTCACACCATGTCCCTAGTTTATGATGATGATTATATATGATAAGGGCTTTTACAAAGCTTATGAAAAATTATTCAGTGATATTTTATGAAGTCACTTAAATGATGAATGGAAGAGTGATGAATGAATGTGGGTCAAAGGATAATTTTCACCTAATAATGCATTTACTTGTGATAAGGACAATTCTCACATTAATGAATACCTATCATTTTTATGAGTTACTCTTATAGAATTGATGGTTTTCAATGACTCAATGATATGATTTGACTATGATGCTATGATATACTATTTCGTAGGATTTGACCTAGGATCGAGAAGGATTGACATGGGCTTCAGTTTAGAAGCAGAAGGTTTTCTTCCCAAGGAAATTCTAGTAGCATCCTCTTGTCTAAAATTGTACTGCCACCATAGGTTTTCTTTTTTGGCTAGGCTATTAGATACATATTTATCCCCGTATGAATGAAAGCTAATGGAGTAGTCTCTCCTTTTCTGAATGTAGAGGGTACATTAGATTCCATTTATTAGCTCACATAGTTTTATTATCAATTATTGAAATATCCCACAAAATGATTATGTTATTTTGATGTTTAGACCACACAACTTATGATTATGTTTTACTTCATGTCTATACTATTGTGGTCATACATGGTATCCATTTTATATGTACCTATATCTATGTATGTCATGCGTTGCTCACATACTTTTACATTCAAACGTACTAACACATATTTTGACTACATTGTTAAAACTATAGAGTCTAGTGTTCCTCCTTGTTCATGAGGCATCTTGTGAAGGATAGTATTAACATTGTGGTAAGTCCTTGTGCTTCTAGGGAAAACCAATGATACTCTACATTTTTGTTATTTAGGTTCTATTGGTATGTTGAGACTATTTCACTTTATTACTTTTGAGGGTGAACTAGGAACATGTCTATATCCTCCACAATGATATGTTTAGAGATATGATTCGATGATGTGTCAAGAGTTTATGCTCTATCTCTCTCTTTTGGACTAAGTTGTTTTCTTTTTCTCTCTTGTAATGTTGATATGAAGCTTGTACCCCATCAACCATATAGCTTATGATTGACACTTTCATTAACTCATGAATGCTTGACGATGTGATAAAATGGCTTGTTTGAGGTTCTTTACAGTTTTAATCGTCATGTTAAAAAGTAAAAAATGTTGCATTATGTAGGGTCTTATTCATCAATGCGAAGAATGCCACATCTCTGAGTAGGAGGCTATGATATACTTTAGGAACCTTTACTTCTTTCATGATCTATATCATCCCATGTAGTATACCTTAAGATGTCTCCTCTCTAAAGATTGTCTTAGATGTTTTAGAATATACCTCCTTGAAGTGTGCCTTTGCAATGGGGAAATAAATGTTGAAGAAGGACAAGAGCCTTTGTTTCCTTAAGCTCTGCATAATCCTATGACCAAGCTGATCATTGATGTAGAGTTTTGTACCACTTCCAAATGCTAGCCCAAGGTGTTATGGCTCAAGCCAACCGAGGTGGAGTTTTTCCAACTATAGGAACCCTAGAAACTATAGTCTGGGACTTTGTGAGAATGAACCTACTCAAATTCCATAGATCTAAGGTGGATGAAGATCCACAAGAGTTTATTGGTTAGATATATAGAATTATCGATATCATAGAAGTATGCCTAGATGAGAAGGCTGAGTTGGTGGCTTACCAAATTAAGGGCATCACTGGGGTATGGTATGAGAAATGTAAAGGTAAGAGAGTTGAAGGCTTGGTTCCCATTTCTTGGGAGGAGTTCAAAAGTGCTTCTCTTGATCATTTCTTTTCCATGGAATTGAGGGAAGCTAAAATTGAAGATTTCAACAATCATCGTCATGGCAGTATGAGTGTGAGGGAATATGCCCTTAAGTATACTAAATTGTCTAAATATGCTCCCATTATGATTTTGAATCTAAAGGCAAGGATGAGTAAGTTTGTGATGAGTCTCCAACTTGGTGTCCAAACGGTTTAAGATGAAAATGTTTATAAGGAGATGAAAATTTCAAGGCTTGTGAGATGGACAAAGCAAATTGAGGATAAAAATATGAGAAAGAAGTCTAGGAAGTTCAACAAGGCTAGAGTTGACAGTGTGGTTCTCTTATATAAAGTCAAAAAATGATAGGAATGTGGGAGCACAAGGTGGGAAATGTATTTCAATCAAGGTAAATATAATGCTTTTACTCAACAAATCAACAAAGGTAAGGGATTGAACACAAGGTTCTAGGAGGAGGTTCGGGTTCTCAAGTTACTCCACTTGTTAGAAGTGGTGGAAAACCCATAAGGGGGAGTGTATAGTCAAGTCCGATGTGTGCTTTAAGTGTCAAAAGCCTAGTCATCATGCTAGAGATTGTAGTAGTGGTTGTAGTAGTAGATCTTAAGGCCAAGTCGCTATTCAAGGTGGAAAACCTCAACATGGTGGTGCTCAATGCCACAATAGGTTCTAAGCACTCTAAGTTAGGCCAAATGTTTAGGAGTCTCCCGATGTGGTTATGAATATGTTGTGGGTCTTTGACTTTGTTGCTCATGCTTTACTTGATGCAAATGACAAATTATCTTTTCTTACTACTTATATTGCTATAAGATTTGATAAGACTCCTAAAATATTGCTAGAACCTTTTTAAGTATATACCTAGTTGGTGATTCAATCTTAGCCAAGAAAATCTATAAAAGTTACCCCATGTT
Organism: Solanum virginianum; assembly: GCA_000787875.1. NCBI lineage: Eukaryota > Viridiplantae > Streptophyta > Magnoliopsida > Solanales > Solanaceae > Solanum > Solanum virginianum. The sequence continues at coordinate 96,895 of DF357648.1, read as the reverse complement.
GGTCCATAATAAAGTGATTCTATGTGATACTATATGACCAATTTTGATACAATTCTTTGTATGGATTGACTCGATGCTTGATATACATCCATTGATCATAGAACCTGTAGGGTCAAGTTCTAATTTCCTAATGATCCTATTCTTGAATGGAAGGGTTGTGATTTGGTGGTTAAGGGTAAATTAATCTCTTGTCTAAAATCCCATAATGTGATTTCTAAGGGATGCATCTACCATATATTATGTGTTAGGGATGTGAATTCCAAAGTTCCCACTCTTGAGTCCGTCCTCTTCGTAAATGAATGCCTTGATATGTTTCGTTATGTTTACTCGGTGTTCCTCTGAAAAGGGAAATTGATTTTGGTATAGATATCATCCATACTCAACTTATTTTTATTCCTCCTTACTGAACGGCCCTAGTGGAAATTAAGGAGTTAAAGGGGCAATTGAAGGATTTGTTAGATAAAACTTTTATAATGCCAAGCATGTCACCATGGGATGTGCTTGTGTTGTTTACTAGAAAGAACGGTGGGTCACTCCAGATGTATATAGACTACTGATAAGTAAATAAGGTCACCGTAAAGAACAAGTATCCAATTCCTAGGATAGATGATTTATTTTATCAACTCCAAGGTGTAAGGTTTCTCAAAAATTTGTCTTCTGTCCAGTTATCAGCAATTGAGGGTGAAGGAATATGATATGATTGTATTTTGTGCAAGGTATGGCCATTTTAAGATTTTCGTTGTGTAATTTGGGTAAACAAATGTTCCCACTATCATTATGAACTCGAATTTTCAAACCATATTTTGAGATGTTTGTGGTGGTGTTTATTGATGATATACTTGTTGATTTCCGAAGAAGAGAAACATATGGGTCCCTTGAGAATTATATTGCAAACCGCATGAGATAAGAAATTATTTGCCATATTTAGCAAGTGAGAATTTTGATCGAGTGAGGGCTTTCCTTGGTCAGATTTTTCACGACCCAAATACATGATCATGACTAAAGAAGAATGAAGTAGAACGGAAACCATCACAACATATCATAAGAAATCCCAAAACCTGGAGTCATGAGTACAAGAGCACTTAAAGTAGTACCAAATATTAAATACAACGGTCTCAAGAGATATACAAAGCCGATAATGTGTGATACAAAGTTTAAAAAGAAACAAGAGAGAAAATCTCAAGGATCCACAGTGACTCGAAGTCTGAGCATCACCACTAAGATCTAGATAGATGAAGACAAGCTCTGCTAGAGTGAATCAACTACCCTATATGGGTCCCTATGCTTGATCTGCAGTAGATAAACAAAGTAGGGGTGAGTGCATCAAAATGTACCAAGTAGGTTTAACAGACTAGGTAAGAGAAATCAAACAGGTATGTAATAATGAAGAATATTATGACCTGCATCAAAATAGTTAGTACACAATAATATATATATGTATATGTATACATGAGTCCAGATAAAACTAGCATAGATAGTCAATAATATGATGCATAGGAGATTTATGAATACACGCTTGCCACTTGCCCATGGTCAAAGAGTGTCACGGTACCCAACCATGTCACCTGTCTGTGGTCAAGAGGGATTGAAAAGTAGTATATATTACCCTTACCTCCTGCCTAAGTCAAGGGATTTGAGAAGTGATATATATATATATATATATATATATATATATATATATATATATATATATATATATATATATA
>DF357648.1:27563-87264 GCA_000787875.1 Solanum virginianum | reverse complement strand
ATTTTAGACACATATTTCAAGAACGGGAAACAATAATTTAATCAACAATCATAGAATTTTGAACATATGGTTTTGTGTCTAAGTCAACCATACCTAATAAAAACATTCAACCTAATGATGATGTTTATGCTCCAATAAGAAAGCGGTCACTGTCAGCAATTAACCTAATCGAAGTTTAGGGTCAAATCCATAGGGAATACAGGGCTTGACTACAAGAATTCACTATCAATCATTTTGAGTACTTATAACTAAATTCTCTAAATAGGGGGAAGGTTTGTGACTTAAGAACAAAAGTAAAATAAATACTATACTACTACACAAGGAAACAATCAATTGTAAGGACAACTTTAGAATTGTGTTCCCCATGGTTCATTGACTCGATTACCCTTGACTACATAACTACAATTGGAACTTCATATGTAGGATGGTAACTTAGGTTCTTTCATCCCTCTTGTGAAGGTGAAGGTCGAATTTCACCATGCAACTTAGTCGGCAACCATGGTGTGCCAACTAACTATTAACAATTATCCCAGTCAACCTCCCCTTAGTCAGTTTTGGTTGATTAGATAAGAACACATCAATCAAATCCTGTCATCTACTCCCCTTTTCCTATTCACCACTACCTTGGTCGGGATCATGATAGTAGGCAGCGGTTGGTGTTGGCCACCCCCAAACAACAATCATAATGAAGGGAAATAGATAATACATGAAAACCCTAATCATAGAAATGCAATAAATCTGGGTCATCTCAAATCTACCACCCATAGTTCCCACAACCCCAAGTTGTGGGTGTTTAGCTACTCATTGCTAAGGCAAAACCAACAAATTTGCAAATACAAGATATAATTGAGAAGTTTACCCAAAGCAATGAAGAGTGATATACCAGAAGTTGCAAACCATAAGCATAATAGATTGAGAATGAATACAAACTAGGATTTGTACTCCCTAAAAGTAGGTTTTCCAAGAAAAAATTAAAATCTACACTAAAACCCTAAAGTAATCTAGAGAGAATATTCAAGTCTTTTCTCAATATTCAAGTCTGGGATCCTCCTTCAAATAAACACTAACATAAAGTATATAGAGTAGTTATAAATTTAACCCTAAAAATACACAGAAAAAACAACTGCAGCAATTATGTCTCATAGGTACGACTCGTAGGGTGACCTATGAGTCATAATCAGGATCTTGTATGAGCCACTTGTCATTTTGGACTTGATTGTTATGACCCACTGGTATGAGTCATTGCTTGAGCTACGACTCGTATGCTCTTCTTATTGTCTAGGCCTTCAGTTTTTGGTCCAAAATTTTTGCTTTCTATTTCTTGCTATAATTCCACCTATATGAGTCATAACGAGACCTACAACTTGTAGGGTGGCCTCGTCAGGCTGACCTTCACTTAGCAAATTTTTTATTTTTGCTTTGTGTTTCTGGCTACGAGATCACCCTATGACTTGTAGCTTGGGGTACGACTCGTAGATGAGTTCGTATGTTCTGCACTTCAGCAAAATCTGTAATTTTTCTCCAAAATCATTCCTACCTACCTTTTCTGCAATAACAACACAAAAACACATAAAACCCATAAAAAATTGCATTAAGAACTCACAAAATTCCTTGTTTTAGGCATCAAATGTGTTGTTTTTTGACAGCACATCAACACGCTCAACTTAGAATTGTTGCTTGTCCTCAAGCAATGACTCAAGTTAAGCTGAAAATAAGAGACACATAGCAGTTATACTAATGGCATATACATCATTTATTCTAATTCGTGTACCCAACTTTCATTTTCAAAATGATATTGCAAAGCTACTAATCAAAACAAAAACACAAAGATGTATCTAGCAATCCAACTATGATAAGGTAAGGAGCATCAACCATCCATAATCACTGGTATAGTCATATGCTAATCAAGTAGTACAAATGCCCTCACAGAAAAGAAGTCCCTCTTACTCACTCGAAAAAGCATTTAGAATTCAGGGACTGAGGAAGCATTCTCACTATCACAAATGAAATTCATGCAAAATGACTAAAACCATAGGCTTGCCCCTATACTTAATTTCCAGATTGGTGACAAAATGGATTTGGATCACTTTAGGACTTAACGGCTTGTAACATAGGCTCATGGGGCTTTAGTATGGCATTTTAGGCAAGTAGTGGCTAAAAGCTATCCTTGAACCATGTTTACCAATACTTACCATCATGACACAACCATTTTCACTAAATCCACGCTTATTCTCCTACTTCAAGCTTTCCCCGGGTGCTTTCATTCTCTTTTTTTAGTTGTGCCTTATTTTTGAATTCATTTTTGCTATTTTCTTCAATTCAAAGCACTTTTCTTTTCTTTTTCCTCCCTCATTGTTATTACTTTACCACAACAAAGGCCACCCTCAACCTAGGCTTTTACTGTGAGGTGAAGTACATAATATTTATTTCCCAAACCACGACCACCATTTTTAGCCAGCCTCAATTAAGGTTCACATGTTCAAGGATAGACTAGGACCAATTTTAGGTATTACGTAAAATAACGCTAAGCTAGCTAGGTGTCAAGAAATAATGAGTGCATAAGAGGATCAAAAATTTGGACCAAAGGGTTCACTAACACATTTGATAGATCGTTTAGGAAAGAGTGGGCTCACTAAAAGAACAAAGGTCTAAGATCCCTTCCAAATCAACCACATCACCAAACCAATCTTAGAGTAACAAGGCTAGTTCTAAGTCCATACATGATACATGAATGTAGCAAAATGAGCTCACAACACACATGGCATTGCACACACAATCAAGCATAGACTCACAGGTCATGCTTTGAGCCTCAACTTACCTTTACATTATCATAACAAACATCACTAGATAATCAAAATGCTTGATTGCATCAATAACCAACATTCTCAAAAATTTTGAGGGTACCTAAATTTTTCAAACCATTCAAAAAGCATTTAAACACTATATATATGCCAAAACATAATAACTACTATATATCTACATATTATCTACACTACCTAAACATGTCGGTTCAACAGAAATTAAACATCTACAAGGAAAAAGAAACACGACAAGAAAACTTTGGAATGAAAAATAGAGGAAGTTATGGACTTGAGGTTACTCAGACTTCATACTAATCTATAACTTCTCACACCCCACAAAAATAGAATACTTTGTCCTCAAAGTAGAGACATGAACGAAAGCCAAATAACGAAAACATATATATGTATATATACATTTAAAAAACAACATTTTGAAACTAAACCTCTAAAAAAAAAAGTTAAAACAAAATTAAAGACAAAACATTTCAACAAATCCAAAACAAAAATAACGAAAATATTGTCTAACAAAAAGAACAAAGTATCCATAAGTAGAAAGCAAGACCTGGGGTCAAAAGATTCAAACATCATGGTGCTCAAGCACCAATATCAGTCTGATCAGCAGGGTTCTGTGTCACGATCTCCTCCTTAGTTATTTGGGCCATAGCTATATGTGAGCTACCCTCTCCATGTGAAGTCTACTGCTTCCTATCTCTCTGTATAGCCGCCATCAGTATCGACTGCTACACTATTACCTCTGGTATCGACTCCTCCTCCAATATTGCTGGGTCATCAGGTTGAGGCCTCTTCTGGCTCATCTCTAGGTCATCTCTCTCGAGGGGCCTCTTCCCATAGGCATGTGGATGGTCAGTTAACCAATCAAAAACCTCATCACCTATCGGCGCCACCTCTAGGACTGCAATAGGGGTTGCTCACATCTGCAATAAATCAGCCTTAAACTTGGCCAGCTCCTCTGTCACTGTGCTTGTGTTAGTAGGCCGAGCACCCTCATGCCTCCTTTAGACTCTCGCCTCGAATACATATACTCGGACATCCACCGCTCTAACTCTGTCATCCACTAAATCGCGAACAAATGCCTTTGCCCTTTCCTCTGAGTCTCGAATAGTCTGGCTAACCTATTGTCTAACTTGAGCTGCTAAAGCATGTAACCTGAGCTCCCCTGTAGATACCTCGCACACCACTACCTAAAAAGCAACAGCAGAAATAAGAGAATCAACCTGTATAGTAGATGATGCTAGTGTGGGAGTACTAAAAGAATTTATTGACTCAATATCAGTAGTTGGGGAAGGCTCTGCAGTAGCTAGAGTAGTGCCGGTGGTGGTTGGAGTCTGGCCTTTAGTCTGGGGCTCGATCGGGAATGGATCTAGGATGGCTGGAGGAGCTGCTCGCGGTAGGGCCACTGGTTTCTCATCAGCCTTGATCAGGCTAGGATCCATGGTCTGCAGGGCCTCTACATGTGGTCCAAGTGAAGGGAGACATGTACTCCTGCCTCATTAAACAGTCTATGTATCAGGATGGGAAAAGGCAATAAGGTCTGAATAAGAATCGCCGACTCATGGATCTGCTAGGCCATAACTCAAGCCCCATCAATATCGTAGCCAACTAGAATGGTAGGTAGTAGTACAAATCTCTCCAGGGTGATCGTATTATCTGTAATGGTGGGTCTGATGCGCCAATGAATAATAGACCACCAAAACTTAGCTTAGAATAAAAGGTGAGATTTCACGATTGGATCAGCATGCTTTGTAACTCACATCAGCTTGAACCCTCCTCGCATATCTGGCTAGCTATCCACCTGAGAAACTCTGTCTTTATATTCAAATTATTCGCACTCATCGCTTTCCTCATTTTTACAATTCCATCATCATGCTCTGCGGTGAAATGAGGTACTATGTAATTTGGCCAGAACTGAACCCTTCTAATAGTCTCCTTTGAAATATCAACAACTTCACCCCTCACTAGAACTTCTCGTAACCTTGGCCACTCTATGTGTTTCTTCCCTCGAGGAAGATCTTGGAGAATAGTGGCATAATAGGTGGCATAAAATTCTCAGACTAGATATGGGGCATACTTGACCAACTTTTGTGACAACCATACAAGCCCGTGACGGTTGATCTCTTCCTCCAAGTCAGGCACTCTACTCAATCCAGAATTATTGAGTCTTGAATCCTCATGAAATTGTCAAACAGGAGTTCCTGGACCCTTTGCTTCCAACCATTTTTCATATATTTCCTATATGCCTAGAACATACCATCTAGTATTTCTAGGTTCTCTGGAAGTGACAGTAGCAGTAGGATCCGCCGGAGGTTGAGACTCAGTCCCCTCAAGTTGGGTATGAGATGCCTGAATGGACCCAGCCTCTGAAAGTGGAAGGCCATCATCTGATCCATCTTGTTTGCACTCCTCTTCAGACTGAGAGGGACTAGTGACTTCCATCGGTATTAGTGCAAAACGGGCTTGAGTCAGAGGCACATTTGCCTCGAGGTCTATCTGGACTCTGTGGACTTCAACAGAGCCCTCAAATTTTTCATAATCTAATGAGTCATCCCTCAACCGTCTTCCCAGAGCTTTTGTAGCTTCTTTTATAGCCTTTAAAGCCATATAACCTGAAAATTCAACCCCAGAATACATCGTGAGCCCATAACATTTGATCAAAAATGATTCATATAAGAGAAGCAACCAAGAATAATATACTCAGTAAAGGAAAACACAAATAGAGTCCATTGAACCAGCTACATATCTGTAGGTACGAGGCACAGGTAGGACTAGTAGGGTAATGTATGTGTTGTACAACAGCCTCGTAGTACAAAAGTGCCCGAGACAATACCATTCTGATAAGAGCTACGAGGCTCAGATATGACTCATAGGATGAACTATGAGTCGCATCCTGGACTCATAGTAGGAAGCAAAATATAATTCAGAATAGGGTAGGTCCGACGAGCCCCTCCCTACGATTCACAGTAGACATTACAAGTCTTAGGTAGGTCTCGTATAGTAAGTTTTAGGGAACCATAAGTGATTGTTGCCTCCTACGAGTGGCCACTACGACTCATAAGGTGACCTATGACTCGTAATAGGTCCTTATAGCAGAAAATAGAAGGCACCTGGGGTGCCTGTAACCTTCCCACAAGGACCAAAAATATTCAAACTTAAGCATCATGAAATCATGAACACACAATCAACCTCATATAAGACAAGTTGACACAATCAACCTTAACCCCATAATACAACATGATCCCCAAATTACATTCAAAACATACCTAAAATGAACTAAGTTCAAAACTCACACTCATCAACAATGGTACAAAGCACATGGAGATTCAAGAAAGGTCGCATCAAATTAATACAAGGGAATTTTAAATTTTAGCAAAATTAAAGTACCCTAATACCCCTAAATTTTGACCCCCACATGGCTTTGCTAAAGAATCACTCGAGGGTTATCAATCAACCACATATAAACACAATATCGAACCTTACAATCACCAAGCAAGGGAAGACATAAAGAATTTAATCATTACAGTGAAAGTAACAACTCTAGATCCTATTCTTCATGCCAACATAATCATTTTCAAATAGTTATACCTACTATGGTCACACAAGTTCAAAACTCTGATAAAGCAAGATCATAGCATAGGTGTGCCACAGCTAACCATGAAAAACTCACCAGATGAAAAGACGAAGGTGTAATGTGAAGAAGAAGAGTTGAAACCCTGATGAAATTTATTTGCTGGGAGATGATGATAGAAGAATAGTTTAGGGTTGAATGGAATAGTAAGAAATAGTGTTTGGGGGGTTATGAAAGAAGAAAACCCATTTCAAGGTGACCCGAGTTCGATCCCTGGCAATGGCACCATAATTTTTTATGATGTTCATGCTCCAATAATAAAGTGATCATTATCAGATATTAACCTAATCGAAGGATAGGGTCAAATCCACAGTGAATACAAGGCTTGACTATAAGATTTCACTACTCAATCATTTCGAGTATCTATAACTAAAGTCTCTAAATGGGGGAGGGCTGTTTGTGATTTAAGAACAAAAGTAAAATAAATACTATACTACGTGTGGAAACAATCAGTTTTAGGTGGAATTGTATTCCCCATGGTTCACTGACTCGATTATCCTAGACTAGATAACTACAACTGGAACTTCATATGCATGACGGTAACTTAGGCTCTTCCAGCCCTCTTGTGAAGGTGAAGGTCTAATATCACCATGGCGCTTGGTTGGTAACCATGGTGTGCCAAATAACCGTTACCTATTATCCTAGTCAACCTCCCTTTGGTCATTTTTGGTTGATTAGATGAGAACACATCAATCGAAGCCTGTCATCTACTCTCCATTTCCTATTCATCTCTACCTTAGTCGGGATCATGATAGTAGGCAGGGTTTGGTGTTAGCAACCACCAAACAACAATCATAATCAAGGGAAATAGACAATACATGCAAAACCCCAATCATAGAAATGCAATAAATCCAGGTCATCTTAAATCAACTACCTATGGTTCCCACAACCCCATGTTATGGGTGCTTAGCTACTCATGGCTAAGGCAAAACCAACAAATATGCAAATACAAGACATAGTTGAGAATTTTACCCAAAGCAATGAAGAGTGATACACTGCAAGTTGCAAACCACATGATTGATAGATTGAGAATGAATACAAAGTAGGATTTAGACTCCACGACAGTGGGTTTTTCAAGAGAAAATTAAAATCTACACTAAAACCCTAAAGTAATCTAGAGAGAATATTCAAGTCTTTTCTCAATATTCAAGTCTAGGATCCCCCTTCAAATAAACCCTAACATAAAGTATATATAGTAGTTACAAATTTAACCTTAAAAATTACACAGAAAAGACAACTGGCAACAGGTATGTCTCATAGGTACGACTCGAAGGGTGACCTACGAGTCATAATCGGGGTCTCATATCAGGCACTTGGCATTTTGGACTTGATTGTTATGACCCACTGGTACGAGTCATTACTTGAGCTATGACTGGTATGCTCTTCTTATAGTCTAGACCTTTAATTTTTGGTCCAAAATTTTGGTTCTCTGTTTCTTCCTACGATTCCACCTGTACAAGTCGTATTTAGACCTACGACTCAAAGCGTGGCCTCGTAAGGCTAACCTCCACTTAGCAAATTTCTAATTTTTGCTCTCTATTTCTGGCTACGAGATCACTTTTTGACTCTTAAGTGAGCTCATATGTTCTGCACTTTAGCAAAATCTGCAATTTTTCTCCCAAATCATGCCAAATGTACCTTTTCTATAATAAAAACACAAAAACACATAAAAACCATAAAAAATCGCATTAAGAACTCACAAAATTCCTTATTTTAGGCATCAAATGTGTTGTATTTTGACAGTGCATCACCTAACCATACAATAATTGGAAATTAATGGTCTTTAAAGTACCGAAAACATACCAAATTGAGTAGGTATATTGTAGAAATTGAAGGAGGTGATGAGGTACTAGAAACCCTAGGCTGTCGAAAAATTTTGTTGAAAAATGGTGGTGGTGTTGCCATCGGTAGTTAGAAAGTTTTGAGGTAGGGGTTGACTGGGTTATTTTTGTAATTAGGGCTCAAATAGGGTCAAAATATTTTGACCCTAATATTTATAGTTTGATTGGTTCAATCTACAACTGGTTGGCCTGGACTCTATGAAACCTTTATTACAGGCCGTAGAGGATTTCACGACTCATGAATTATGGTTTCGTAGAATATCTAAACCCTAATTTTTAGGGTTGAGTCTCATGAACCAGTTTACTAGTCATAGGATAAAGTATGACTCATAGAATTGGTCGTAGAGAGTCTAACACTAGGTAAAAAATTTAGAAAACTTACCGAGGGTGCACGAGCCCCATTCACGACCCATAGTATTATCTATCAATTGTAAAGTTCGCTCATGGACTGTAGTGCATAATTATTGTTCACTAGAAGTGTCTATGACATAGTGTATGGGCCATAGAGTTATTTACAGCCTGTAGAACCAGTCGTAGAGGCACTTCCTGATGCCCTTCTCAGCCAAGAGTGGTTGACTTAGCCCAGTACCTGCATATTCTTCACAAAACACACTGTTACCCTATCTGCAACAAGTCTAATGTCCAAAATTACAACCAAAATACAAGAAAACAAAACTACAACTATTACATCAAAAATCATGGATTGCCTCCCAAGTAGCACCTGATTTATTATCGTGGCATGATGTAGACAACTTTGTTACTCAGACTTCACCAAGTGCCCAGACATCATTCTTCAAATCATCTGGCCTCTTCATAGATTGATAGATATTGAAGAAAACTTCTTCATCATTCAATCTAAACATGAGTTAACCAATTTCCATATCCATCGGTGCTCAACCAATGGTTAGGAATGGTCTTCCCAAGATGATTAGGACGTCAAAGTTGACTTTGCAACGTATGATTATAAAGTGTGAAAGGAATATGAACTTTTCAACTTTGACAAGCACATCACAGAGTATCCCCACAGGCTTCTTCACCATGCGGTCAGCCATCAACAACCACATGCTCGTCGAAGTAGGGGCTCTCAATCCTAGCTTCTTAAAGACCACAAGGGGCATCATATTAATGTTGGTACCTAGATCACATATTGCCCTTGCGAACTCCACATCTCCAATGGAGCAGGGTATGGTAAAAGCACAGGGATCTTCTCACTTTTGGACCAAGGACCTCATAGCAATTGCACTACAATGTTAAAGCTCTTGGGAGAGTTCCTGACTCACAGTGCACTTCTTTGTAGCTAGGTCTTTCATGTACTTTTCATACCCTAGTATCTTCTCCAATGCATCAAAGAGAGGGATTTTGATAGAGAGTTATTTTAGCATAGAGGGAAAGTGCTTAAACTTGCCCTTTCTCCTCCCTCTTTTTAATTCTTTGAGGGAAGGGAGGAGAAGGCCTAGGAATAGGCTTCAACTTCTATGGTACATTAGCAGCTTCACTTACCCCATCATTGCCATGATCATCTCTTATATCTGGATCCTTGACTGCAACTATCTCCTCTCAAAGATCATCCTCATCAACTGGCACAAGAGGATCAGTGGTGATCTTGCCACTACGAGTGGTAACCGCCATGCACTTCTCTTCATTTTCAGGACTCTGAACTATGTTGCTAGGTAGTGTACCCCTATTACGCTGATTTAGTTAATTTGACACTTAACCAAACTATTGCTTAAGCTATTTGATAGTAACAGAATGAGACTCGATTTTCTGATTAATACTGGAGATCTCAGATTTCATCCCCCTTATATCTTATCCTATGTCTCAAATTTCTTCAATAGAAGATCAAATATCTCCTCAACTCTTGAGCTACTCGCACCTGTATCATGGTTATGTGGTGGCACATAGGGACCATTACTATAACTATCTACGTGACCCCAATCTGATTCTCTCTCATGGCCCCAATTCTGGTCATAATATACCCTATAGTTATTTCTAAAAGCTCCATCTTAATTGAAGTTCTGACATTTGTTTCCTTGACCGTGGAGCTAATAGTCCTGATTGGACCCTTGGGCGTTAGTTCGGAAACCCCCCTCTGAACAGTAATAAAATAAGTGTTCTCCTTATAGTAGGGATCATCACAAATAGGTGTACATGGAGGCTGATGAATAAATGCATTAACTCGCTCCTGATTCTGCTTCATCATCACTTTCATGCCAGTACAGATTCAGGCAAGCTCTTGCATGATCTCTTCATTTATCTTAGCCTGATGTGAACCAATTCTCTCAACGCACAAAGTTTTGGTAGATGCTCTATCTCTTTGCCGCCATGCATGCTTGGTCTTTACCATTCTCTTCATTCTTTCGATAATCCTCGCGAATGGTTGATCTAAGAACGTGCCCCCCATAATGGTATCAGCACAAGCCTAATTGTCTTTGTCCAGACCACGGTAGAAGATCTCCACCAAGGCATCATAAGCAATCTTGTAGTTTAGGACACTTCTCAAGAACTTAATAAACTTCTCCCATATAGTATTGATTGAGTCACTAGGAAATTTCTCGAAGTTATTGATCTAATCTTTCCACTAGATCTTCTTCGACCTTGAGAAGTACCTCTTTAAAAAAGCCTTCTATAATTCATCCCAACTGGTGATCAAACTCTATGGGAGCTCAGATAGCCATAGTGTTATATTGCTTGTAAGAGACAATGGGAAGACACAAAGTCCCATATTATCCATAGCCAGATTTTATGTTCCCATCACACTCTTATAGACAAATATAGTGTTATGCAGATGGCTATGAGGATCCTCCAATGGTAAGCCCACAAATAACATACAATTTTGTAGTATCTAAAGTAACCCACTCGAAACTATAAACTTTGTATCAGCCGGTAGTAGTGGCAGCACAATAGCTCTACTCACCTCCAAAGCCATAGGATTCATCCTATATTGATTCCACTAATAAGATTTGGCATTGAAATCCTGTGGCTATGGAGCAATATCCTCAATAAGAGGTGGATTCTCATTGCCAGTATTTTCATTCTCATTCCTATTCAGAGATGCATTAGCCATGTTATTGGCATTATCTTAAGCTATTCTTCTCTATAGTTTCTGGATCTTTGGATCAAATGGAGTTGAGGGTCTACCTCAACTTTACGTGTTGGGCATTCACTACACTTATACCCTGTAAAGAAATAAAAGCAACAAAAAAAGTAAAATGTAAGAAATAAGGGTTGATAGTCAAATTACTTAAATTAACTAAGTCTAGTTGTATTCCCTGGTAACAGTGCCAAAATCTTGACGTCATCTAAGTTATAGCTTTTTTGAAAGTATAAAATGATTGCTATCAAAAGATAGAACCTAACTACAGTTAGGGGTGAACCCATAGGGGATACGTAAACTTAGGAGATTCAATTAATGCAATTTGAGTGAATAACCGACTTATCTCCCTGAAGAGGGGGGTTTGCAATAACAAGTAGAAAAGTAAATCTGAGTAACACAAGAGTTTAACCAATATGGAGAGAAACTAGGGTATTGTGTTCCCCATGATTCCCTAACTTAGTATTATCAAATAACCAAATTCTTTTCTAGTGCGTAGCATGCAAGATGGTAAGTTAAATTCACCAAAACATTTGGTCTAGGTGAGATGCAAATTTGACTACGTGACTTGGCCTATGTTTGTAGTGTGACATTACTAACCGGTACCACTTAATCCCAGTACAACCTCCTATTGGCCCTGTTCGGTTGATTAGACGAGGATACATCAATCAAATTATGTTAATTAATCTCTTTTACTATTCATTACTACCTTGCTCTATTTAGTAACACTAGACGGGCTCTAATGTTGGCCACCACTAGAAAACATGCAAAACAAAGAGAGTTAATTAATACATGCCTGCAAAGTTTCCAAAAATTATGATTTATCCTATTTTACCTTGTTAGTTCTTCATGATTCCCACAACCCTAGTTGGGGATTTAGCTACTCATGATTTGTATAGATGCAAGATTTATGAATTTGAATAACATAATAGAGCACTTACACAATTGAATTAAGCACAAGTAAATTCATTTAGGTCAACGATTTGTGTAGATGCAAAACTTACGAATTTGAATAACATAATAGAGCACTTACACAATTGAATTAAGCACAAGTAAATTCAAGCTTCAATGAGAATTACAAGATTATAAGACCAAATCAAAGTACAAGTGTTTCTCAATATTCTCCAATGTTTTCTCTACTCAATCTCACTATTTTTCTGTTAACTACTCAAACTCTTAAAGAAAATAACCTAATGACCTATTTATAGTGTTTAAAATACAAGTCCTAAAAAATAGGATAACTGGGTTGGCACGCCTTACGAACTACTTTACGGGTCATATTGTGTTCTATGATAGCCCATAATTAGACTATCATACATTATTGCTGCCAAACTAGACATGTGATCTGTGACACCCCTCTATGGATTGTAAAGTGTTCTATAGTCCATAAGGGGTTTTATCTGAAGAATCTTCAGAAAGTCCTTCTTCTCTGATCCTCAGGCCACGAACCACATTCTAAGACTCGTAAAATAGTTCACGACCCATCTGCATGTTCGTAGAACAAATTTTAAAAAATAAACCTCTCACTGGATTGTACATGAGACCTCCTTCACGGCCCGTAGAATGCTCTATGGCCCGTAAAGGGTCTCGTACATTACCAAAATAACAACTTCTGTATAATATTCACAAAATCAATGCTAATCTTGGAATCCTGCAAATAAAACATAAAAACACGTAAAATCCACTAACATCATATTGAGAACATACAAAACTCCATGTTTAAGCATCAAAAGTGCTATATTTTGAAACAACATCAATTGTTCGCAGGTCTACCATTAGAGGATCCACATAACCATCTACAACATTGTCTTCATTTGTAAGAGTATAATGGAAAGCCAGAATCCATCTATGGATATCATTGGGCTCCGTGTCTTTCTTTTGTCTCTAATAGGCAATGCAATGCTCTGGTTATCTGAGCTCTACTAGTGTTCAATCACCAGATGGGATGAACAGCAAAAGGACTTTTTGGAGATATTGTTTTCGAAGTCGAAGAAGCTGAATTTGAAGTACCAAATCAACAACTTTGAGTAACTTCCTAATGATTCGATTAATACCATATGGGAGAGGATCTCATAGTGCCTGAGGAGTATCCTTGATCACCAGATCATGGATGATGCCTTAGTGGAGATCTTTTATTGAGCCTTGGATGAGAATAGCCAAGTTATTGCTGACAATATTATAGGAGGCTTATTTCTATATCAACCATTTTTGATTATTGCTGAAAGTCTAGAGAAAATGGTTAAGACAAATTATGCATGGGGATGAGAGATAAGTGAAATGACCCCAAAAAGTGCCAAAAAACGTGCCTCAAAATGCCCTATAATTTGATTTCTTTATATCTAAAAATCCATTTGGGTTTTCTAAAATCTGACTTTATATTCTTGTTCAGAGGGTCCAAATTAGGGTGACAAAAGTCTACCCACAATTTTAAAGCAAAGAAATCAATTTATGAAATTGCACATCCAGGGAAACGATGCGGAGCAGTGTAATTGGAGTTCTACATCATCTCCGCGATGCAGAGATGTGTATTTGGGTACTATTTTTCTAGCCTGCTCAGTATTTATTCTAAGTGTTGAGCCCAAATTTCCTAAGCGTCTTTGCACTTATACTTAGAATTATTTTACTTATATCACTCTAAACTTTTCCCAAAACCTATTCTCACACTTAGTCTTATTTTACTCTCAAAAACTAAGTCCCATAACCCTCATCCAAATTTAATGATTCTCTTCAACCTTCAAGTCTATTGTTGACCTTCACCAAAAACTTCTCCAAAGCTAAGGTATGTGGTGTTGAACTATTAGATCCTTCCACCCATAGTGCCTAAACCCTCTTTTACTTGACAATGCATGATTTAAAGTTGATTTTACATGTGGGTCTTGTATATTGAGAAATTTACTGCACAGTGATATAAGTACATGAAAGTATGGCTATTTTAGCATGTTTTAATCTGTAAATCTTGCATCAAATGTTGGATTTGATTAGGGGTTTTGATATAAATGTCTTGGGGGTGTTGCAAGTTGTTCATTCAAGGTTTTACCACTAATTTTCTTGCATGATTTCATCTATAAGTTGCATGCTCTTTTACCCCCATGTTATACCCTCAAGGTGTTTGATAAAATATCCCGCTTATGGTTTCTTGAGGAATTGAAGGTCCAAAGCATGAGATATGATATGAATGATGTTATGATAATTATATGATGATGAAATGAGCTTATGAATAGGATTATTCCTATATGAGGTGTGGCATTAAAGCTTATGACAAATCATATATAAAGTGTTTCATCGACCATGCCCAACCCGGGGGAAAAGAGTCGGGTAATCGGATGCCAGTTTATACTCATTCTCTAGGGTGATGGGTATGATCACCACCAATAGAATGAGGGTTTATACTCATTCACTAAGGTGATGGGTGTGATCATCACCAACCTACCAAGGAGTTTGTACATTGGAGAGCTAGCTTGGTCTCATCTTTGCAAATAATATTCTATACGAGCATGATTTAGTTAATATGTTTTCCTTATCCATTAATTATACATGCTATATTGCTATACTATGTCTATTGCCTATCATCTTGCATTTTGTATTGTGATACTTATCTATTATTGCATTGCATCCCACATACTTTGTATATTCAAACGTACTAATGCATACTCTTGCCTATATGATAACACTATATAGGAACCAGAGACCGAGTTGATCATCCTCGTCCTCCTCCACATGGTTAGATGGTGCTACTCTAGGCTTATAGTAAGTCCTCCATTTCGGGGACTTTGGTTATGCATTTCCCCTACTATCTATGTATTGAGACACTACCTTATATTATATTTGACTATGAGTGTGAGCCTCGTTACCATGTCTTTGCCCCCACTCTTTCTATGTTTTAGAGGTGTATGGTGGACAAGGTGTGTACTATGTATGAGCTTAACTCTTGAATTTTGACTTCGATGTTTATGCAAGTTTCCCTTAGTCCCCTTGCCCTTACTTTAAGTGAATATGTCTTTTTTTATGCTTTCGCAACCAAGGATGTGTGACGATATGCTAAGAGGCTTGTTTGGGGTCCTTTCAAGTTCTCGATTCACTGTGTCATGTCTAGGTCCTAGGCATGGGTCATGACAAACTTGGTATTAGAGCACAAGATTGATAGATCCTCAGAGTCTAACACACCACGTCGATTAGTGTCCTATTCATGGTTATGAAGCATGCCATGACTATGAATAGGAGGCTATAAGGCATTTTAGGAAATATTTCCCTTCTTCATGTTCTAAGTCATTCTATAGAGTTGTGATAACTATTCCCCTTATAACGATTGTTCTTTATGATGCTAGATCATGTCAAATACTAGAGGAAGGCAGGCCTAAACTCCTGAGGAGCAACCTACCAATGGTGAGCTCCTTGATGCCCTTATAATGCTTGCCAAAGTAGTGGCCAATCAACTTCAACAAGGGGTCCAAGCCCTTCATGCTACTCCCTTGGGAGCTAGGGTAAGGGATTTCTTCAGGATGAATCCTCCGATTTTCTATAGGTAAAAGGTGGATAAAGATCCACAAGAGTTTATTGATGAAATCTACAAAATGTTGTCTATTATGGGTCTGGGGCAAAATGAGAAGGCAGAGTTTGAGGCATACCAACTTAAGGGGGTGGCCAAAATTTGATTTGACCAATGGAGAGGTGAGAAACATAATGGCTATCTTGTGCTTTGGGAGGAATGCAAGCTCAAGGGGGTGGCCCAAATTTTGTTTGACCAATAGAGAGGTGAGAAAGGTATTGGCTATGTGGTGCTTTGGGAGGAATTCAAGTTGGCCTTCCTTAATCTGTTCTTCCCTCTTGAGCTTAGGGAAGTAAAGTTGGTTGAATTTATGAACTTGAAGCAAGGTGGTATGAGTGTGAGGGAGTATGCCTTCAAATTTAACCAACTCTCAAAGTATGTCCTCACTTGATGGCCGATTCTAGGTTAAGAATGAATAAGTTTGTTATGGGGGTCTCCAATTTGGTAAGTGAAGAGTGCCGATTCGCAATGCTTATTGGTGACATAGACTTGTCTCGGTTAATAACATATGCCGAGTAAATGGAAGAAGAAAAGTTGAGAAAGAGGAGGGACTATGAGGCCAAGAGAACCCACCTTGAGGGCAAGTTCTAAAGGGTTACTAGATTTCAAGGCCTGAGGCCTCCTCATGCTACTAATAGATGGTTTGCCAATGACTTCCCTAGCCTCAAGGTAATGTTTGTGGTGTAGCTCCCATTGATGCATGTCCTAGGTGTGGAGGGGATCATAAGGGCCCATTTCTAAAGGGCACCAATGCATCCCACAAGAGGGTTGATTGTCCAAAAAATTATGGCAAGGTTTGGGGTACAAATGCGGTCCCATTGGGTAAAGGTGGTCCTCAAGGTGGTTCCCCAAGGCATAATCGCTTTTATGCTCTACGTGAGAGGCAAGGGGTTGGTGAGGACCCCGATATTGTTACCGATATGCTGAAATTTTTTTATCTTGATAAATATGCGCTGATTGATCCGGGTGCCACCCTTTTCTTTATTACCCCCTTTGTTGCTAAAAAGTTCTATGTCGAGTCAAAGTTGTTGCATGAGTCATATGAAGTGTCTACTCCTATTGGTCTATCTATTGTTGCTAGGAGGGTGTATAGGAATTGACTGGTTTGCATATTGCATAAAATCCTACCTTGTGATCTTGTTGAATTAGGCATGGTTGATTTTGATATTATTCTTGGGATGGATTGATTGTATGCATACTACGCTTCTATTGATTGTAGAACCCGTAGGGTCAATTTTCAATTTCATAATGATCCCCGCCCTTGAATTGGAAAGTCATGATATGGTAGTAAGGGGTAGATTCATCTCATGCATTAAAGTCCATAGGTTGATTTCCAAGGGGTGTTTGTATCATCTTGTGAGAGTCAAAGATGTGGAGTCCAAAATCCATTCTATTTAGTTGGTTCTGGTTGTGAATGAGTTTTTTGATGTTTTTCCAAATGACCTTCCTGGTGTCCCTCCTGAAAGGGAGATAGATTTTGGTATACATCTCCTTTCCGACACCCAACCTATCTCCATTCCCCCTTACTATATGGCCCCGGTGGAGTTGAAAGAGCTAAAGGAGCAATTGAAGGATTTGTTGGAGAAGGTGTTTACTAGACCTAGTCAATCCCCTTGGGGTGCACCGGTATTATTTGTAAAGAAGAAAGATGGATCACTTAGAATGTGCATTGACTACCGACAACTCAATAGTGTCACTATAAAGAATAGATATCCTCTTCCAAGGATTGATAATTTGTTTGACCAATTGCAAGGGGCTAGTTTTTTCTCTAAGATTGATCTTTGGTCCGAATACCATCAAGTAAGGGTGAGGGACTGTGATATTCCCAAGACGGCCTTCTAAACTAGATATGGGCATTATGAATTTATGGTGATGTCCTTTGGGTTGACCAATGCACCGGTCATTTTCATGGACCTAATGAATAGAGTCTTTAAGCCCTACCTTGATTCCTTTGTGGTAGTCTTCATTAATCATATTTTGATCTATTCTCATAGTAGGAAAGAGCATATAGGTTATTTGAGGGTTGTGTTGCAAAGGTTAAGGGAGGAGAGATTGTATGCTAAATATGATAAGTGTGAATTTTGGTTGAAGGAGTTTGCATTCTTGGGTCATGTGGTGTTGGGGGATGGCATAAAAGTGGATCCTAAGGAAACTAATGCCGAAGTGGACATGCAAAAGCGGTACCCTTATCTCTTTCACTCCACTCAAGCCTAAGGTACTACTCCAACGTTCCTAAGGAAACTAATGTGATTAGGAATTGGCCTAGACTATTGACCCCATCAGATATTAGGAGTTTCTTGCCTTGCGGGTTACAATAGAAGGTTTGTGAATGGGTTCTCCTCCATTGCTGCTCCTATGATAAAATTGACTCAAAAAAAGGTGAAATTTGTGTGGACCGACAAATGTGAGAAAATCTTCCAAACATTGAAAGATAAACTTATGTCCGTTCCTATATTGTCTCTACCGGATAGGCTTGAGGGTTTTCATAAGAGCCTTCAATATGTCTTCACTCAAAAATATCTTAACTTGAGACAAAGAAGGTGACTCGAACTCTTTAAGGACTATGATATTAGTGTCATTATCATCCGGGTAAGGCTAATATTTTGGCGGATGCTTTGAGTCGGGTGTCAATTGGTACCCTAGCTCATGTGGGTGGTGGTGATAGGGAGATGGCTATGGAGGTGCATAGGTTGGCTAGATTGGGGGTGAGGTTGGAGGATGTGGATGATGGTGTTGTTGTTGTTGATGGTTCTAAATCTTCCTTGATCGATGAGGTGATAGCTAAACATCTAGACTTCTCCTTGCTTGATTTGAAGGCCTTAGTGAGAGAGGACAAGATAGACATTTTCTCCCAAGTGGGAGATGGGACTCTTAGACAGTGCCATGTGTTAATGGTTTGAGGGAGAGAATTCTTGATGAAGCCCATAATTCCTCTTATTCTATCCATCCCGGCTCTACCAAAATGTATAGAGACTTAAGGGAAGTGTATTGGTGGGGAGGCATGAATAGAGATATTGCCAAATTTATTTTCGATTTCCATAGTTGTCAACAAGTCATAGCTGAACACCAAAGGCTGCTATCCTAACCCAAGATGTAGTGTTCCCACTTGGAAATGGGAGATGATTAACATAGACTTTATGGTTGGGTTGCCAAGACTAGGAAAGGTTTTGATTCCATATGGGTAGTGGTTGATAGGATGACGAAATTGGCTCACTTTCTACCGGTCAAGACTACATATGGGGCTGAGGAGTATGCAAGGTTGTACCTCCATGAGTTAGTGAGGTTGCATTGGGTTCCCTTATCCATTATATCGGATTGTGGTGCACAATTTACTTCACACTTTCAGAGATCTTTTCAACGGGGTCTTGGAAACAAAGTTCACCTTGGTACAGCCTTTCACCCTCAAATAGATGACCAAGACGAAAGGACAATTCAAACACTTGAAGATATGCTTAGGGCTTGTGTCTTGTAACTTAAAGGTAGTTGGGATGACCATCTTCCATTGATTGAGTTTGCCTACAACAATAGCTACCACTCTAGCATCGGTATGGCTCCTTTTGAGGCTCTTTATGGTAGACATTGTAGATCACTAGTAGGTTGGTTTGAGGTTGGAGAGGTGGGTTTGTTGGGGCCGGATCTAGTTATGGATTCTCTTGAGAAGGTTAAGATGATTAGGGAAAGATTAAGGGCAGCCCAAATTCATCAAAAATCCTATATTGATGTACGGAGAAGAGACCTAGAATTCCAAGTGGGTGATTGGGTCTATTTGAATGTTTCTCCAATGAAAGGTATGGTCCAGTTTTTCAAAAAGGGGAAGTTGAGTCCAAGGTATGTTGGTCCTTATAAGGTGATAAAGAAGGTTGGCAAGGTAGATTATGAGTTGAAGTTGCCTAGTGAAATGAATATGGTACATCCGGTATTCCATGTCTCAGTGTTAAGAAAATGTGTAGGCAATCCTAATGCCATTATGCCTCTTGATGTTGTGGGTGTTGTTGAGGACAACTAAGCTTATAAAGAGGTGCCAGTTTAGATCTAGGATAGGCAAGTAAAGAGATTAAGAAATAAGGAGGTAGCATCTGTTAAGGTCCTTTGGAAGAACCAACAAGTCAAAAGTCCTACTTGGGAGGCCGAAGTGGACATGCAAAAGCGGTACCCTTATCTCTTTCACTCCACTCAAGCCTAAGGTACTACTCCAACGTTCCATACATGACTTCAAGCCTTACATTTCAGCCCCTAAGTCATTCATATGCATTAATGTTTAAGTTGGTAAACTTATGATGATGTTACACTTATATGGAGAATTTGAAAATGGTGTTTTACATGTTATGTTGCATTCTTGTTAGGCTGATTTGTTCCTAATCACCCTTGTCTTGTACATCTCTTCTATGTTCAGGAACAAATGTTTCCAAGGGGGAGATATTGAAACGACCCCAAAAACTGCCCATAAAGGTGCCTCGGAATGCCCAAAATTTTGATTTATTTATATCTAAAAAGTCGTTTGGTTTTTCAGAAATCCATTTGGTTTTTC
Source organism: Solanum virginianum (assembly GCA_000787875.1). Classification (NCBI taxonomy): domain Eukaryota; kingdom Viridiplantae; phylum Streptophyta; class Magnoliopsida; order Solanales; family Solanaceae; genus Solanum; species Solanum virginianum. The sequence goes on along the minus strand of DF357648.1, from coordinate 66,814 downwards.
TAAAATCCAACTTCATATTCTTGTTCAGGGGGTCCAAGGTGACAAGGGCCTAACCTCGATTTTAAAGTGAAGAAATCAATATATGAAATTGCACATGGTGCGGGGTCCCTTCGGGTTCCCCATTCACCGTGTCACATCTAGGCAATAGCCTTGAGTCGTGATAATAAGTTAAAAACAAAAAGCTCATTTACAGTTAGTACTAATTCGATGTAAGGAAAAATAAATGAGGATATCATGCAAGAGCTCCCTCGGATTAGTACCAATGTGGTGTTGCTGATGAAGTAGACAAAGAACATATGAATTCTATAGCTCATCAGCCTTAACGAGTACCTATGTACAAGGAACCTTACTATGAGAAGAGCACTTGCTTTATCACTCATCAGACCATAGGTTTCTGGACCAATGCCCAACGGTCCATTTAGGACAATTGGTGCCAAGGTCAAGGATGCACTTGCTTGATCACTCATCAGACCATAGGTTTCTGGGCCAATGCCCAACGGTCCATTTAGGACAATTGGTGCCAAGGTCAAGGATACTAGTTTGGAACTATAACAGGAATGGCGGCTTCACAAACAATAATCTAAGAGGCTACTATGATAGAAACAGGGGCCAAGATAGAGATGTTGATTAGGGATAGAGAGATGGCCACAGGAATGGTCCATATGTGCCACCACATAATTGAGATTCTGGTGTTCGCAGCTCTAGAGTTTAGGAGATGTTTGATTGCCTGTTGAAGAACGCTGACACTCAGGATCAGACCTTGAAGAGGATGAAATCTTACATCTCTAGTATTAATCAGAAGATCGAGTCTCATTCTATTGCTATCAAGAAATTAGAGCAAATGTTTGGTCAAATGTCAACTCGATTGAACCAGCATTAGAAAATACATTGCCCAGCAATACGGTTCAGAATCGAAAGAATGGTGGGCAGTGTATGACAGTCACTATTCATGGTGGGAAATAGACTATTGGCCCTTTAATACTAATTGATGATGATGATGTTCATGAGGAGATAGTTGTGAGCAAAGGTGCAGAGACGGGAGATGTTTGTGCCAAGGATACGGTGAGTAATGTTGCAGTAATGCCATAGAATTTGAAACCCTTTCTTAGACCTCCTCCTTCTTTCCCTTGGAGAAACAAAAAGAAGGAGGAGGAAGGTAAATTCAAGAACTTCCTCTCTATCCTAAAATAACTCTTCATCAACATCTCTCTCATTGAGGCAATGGAGAAGATGCATAGGTATGCAAAGTTTATGAAGCAGTTGGTCACAAAGAAGTAGACTATAAGCCCAGAGCTCTCCTAAATGCTTCAATATTATAGTGCGATAACTATAAGGTCCTTGGTAGAGAAGCGAGAAGATCCCGAAGAATTCACCATACCCTACATCATCAAAGATGTTGAGTTTGAAAGGGCATTATGTGATCTAGGTACTAGCATAAATCTGGTGCCCCTTGCGGTCCTCAAGAAGCTAGGATTGGGAGGCCCTACTCCTATGAGGATGCGATTGTTGATGGGTTATAGAATGGTGAAGAAGCCTTTGGGGATACTATATGATGTTTTTTTCAAAGTTGAGAAATTTGCATTCACTGCAGACTTTATGACCCTTGATTGCTAAGTTGACTTCAAAGTCCCAAACATCTTGGGAAGGCCTTTCCTACCAGTTGGGCGAGCACTAATGGATATGGAATATGACCAACTCAAGTTTTAATTGAACTATTAAGAAGTCATCTTCAACATTTGTCACTTGTTGAAGAGGCTTGATGATTTTAAGATGGAAGTTTGGGCACTTTGTGAAGTCTGAGTAACCAAGTTTTCCTGTGTACAATATCTATTAGTCAATGAACATGCCAGATGACCTAAAGAAGGATGTTTGGGCACTTGGTGAAGTCTGAGTTACCAAGTTATCTAAGTCATGCCGTGACAATAAATCAGGCGCTACTTGGGAGGCAACCCAAGATATTTGATGTAATAGTAGTAGTTTAATTTTGTTTTTAATTTTTTGACATATAGATAGATTTATTTTTAGCATTTTGGTGGTAATTTTTAGACTCTGGACTGGTGGCATATAGTGTAACATTGTGTTTTGTGAAGTATGTGTAGGTACAAGACCAAGTCATCCATCTTGGGCTGAATAACCAACAAGAAATGCTTCTATGACTAGTTCTACGGGTCGTGGTTCATACCATGACCTATACACTGACTCATAGAATACTTCCTATGAGAAAAATAATGTGCACCGTAGCCCACTAGCCAACTTTACAGCCCCTAGGTAAAACTAAGGGCCATGAATGGAGCAAGTGGTCTCTAGGTAAGTTCTCTATTTTATCTAAGTGCTAGGGGCTTCCACAACCGACTCTACAAGCCATACTTCTACATACGGTCCGTAAATAGGTCTGTGAAGCCAAATTTCCAAATTAAGGCTTTGGCATTCCATGATACTTAGGTCTATGGACAATAGAAAACTCTATATTCCATAATTGAGGTTTCGTAGAGCTTGGGCCCAAACTCACCCGACTTGATCAACGTATAGAAGAGAGGTCAATTAAATTTTACCCCTCATTCTCAAAATATTTCCCAAATATATTTGCCCTTCACCAACCTTGACACTCCAATCACAATTCGGCCCCCATTATAATTTTTTGACAAATTTTCTGACATCACTTCGGCAACCTACGAATTTGCCCCTTTCAGATTCCTCCTTCAATTTTTGATCCTTTTGATCAAATTTCAATAAGTTCTTGGCCCTAAAACCCTTGTGTTACAAAAATTGATGTCATTAGGTTTAAATTATTGATAGGTATTGTAGTCCAAACTTGATGGGTTCGAATAAGTGGTTGCTTTTGTATTTGATATGTGCTTAACACTGATTGAGTTATTATCGTTTGTTTTAAATAATGAAAAATGCCAAAATATATGTGTGAATGTTATTATGAGAAATTCATGTCTTCACATGTTGTTCGAATCACATGGAAATCGTTGCTGGAAAAATGATGTGTAATTCCATGTGTGTGCTTAATTTCTAATATTCAAAAGGGTGTCAGTTTGTGATTTAAGCATGTAAAATGGAAATTGATGGGGTAGTGTATAATTGTGTATATGGGGTATTATGGAATTTGTTAAGATCATATAGTGGCATAATATTCTTGCTTCAATGCTAATTTAAGTAATTGTAGTCTGATGATGTCATTTTAGGACCCAATTGATAGGCGTAGAGAACCAAATTACTAGAAATTTCACACCACAAGGGTCTTCTATGGCCTGTGGAATATTTTATGAGCCATAGATTCCTATTATATGAAGATCCAGTAGACTAGAGCTTCTAAGACCCTATGAGATGAGACTTTCTACGAGTCGTAGTTTATTCTATGGTTCGTAGACAGGTCTTGTAGGGCCATGCTTGCAAATATTCGAGACTGGAACCATATCTATGACTCAATCTACAACTGGGGAAGTACTCCCCGCCTATGGTTCATGAGTTTTTTGCATCTTTCACTACCACAGTCCTTGGTTCTCTTCCCAAGGGAAAGAGGCCCCTCACTCAGCCTCGATGGATAGATACGAGGCTGAGGGGTGCATTCACATACACACAATAGTTGCTGATATAGTTTATGTATCAATGACATCTATCTATACCATGGTGTAAAGGCAAGCTCTCACTGAGTCCCAAATGACTTAGTTACTATAGTAGTTTCGGCCTTGCATTCGCCTAGCCATCCTAGAGGCTGAGGCACAAATGTAGACGTATACTATGGTTGCTATTCAACAGAGACTCATACCAGTTGATAGCCACATTGATGCATTTGAGAGGTGAGTAGACCAGAGCCTCACCTCAGCACAACTTATAGACTTGAGGGCCATTCGGGTAGAGATCCAACAACTCCAATCCGAGATGAGAGCAGTAGTAGTAGCACCAATTATGCTTCTATAGGCCGATCCCACTGATGTAGTGGTGCAATTATTTGCCCCTGAGTAGGCAACACTCCCTTTCCTCAGGAAGTGGCCCAGTATTGATAATCCGGACACCACGAGGCAAGAGACGAGGATGACAGAGGAGCAACAATTTGAACTTGCTAGGCTCGCACCATGTAGGATAAGAAGGAGCGCCAAACAGGTAAGTTAGAGAGAATGAGGGGTGAGGGACCCTTCGAACATGCTTCTACTACTGAGGCGACCACTACGTAGTTTGAGGGTGGTTAGACTCAGCCAAATACTGGAGCTTAACCTAGGTATATTTTTTGACCCTTGTGCTTCATTATTATGATATTTTGTGCATTGAGGTCAATGCAAATCCTTTTTGGTGGGGTGTGTGTAGTTATCATCCTTGGTGAAGTTTGAGTAACCTTGGCTTATAACTATCCCAATATTTTAAATCTGAGGGGTTCTCTTGCCTATGTTCTTTTTCCCCAAGGATATTTATTTTATGTTAAACCAGCATGTTTAGGATGTGTAGATAGTATGAGTAGTATGTAGTACTAAAATCTATGGGATGTGTTAGTTTTGTGTGAAAAATGATACTAATCAAAATTTTGTTAGTTAGTCTTGATAGCAGCCACGCATGTTTGATTGATTGGCAGTGCTTTTTCCGATAAGTGAGGTTTAATTGTGATAAAAAGTATGATTTGGGAGTCTATGTTATTAGTGTAATCAGTGTCATGTGTATGTGAGCTTTCTTTGTTAAATTCTTATATTGTATTTCAATTCAGAACATGCCCTATTACTCTGACTTCGAATGTAGGTTAGTTGGTTAATAGAGGATCTTAGACCATTGTTCATAATTAGTCCACTTAGCCTAAATGACCAACAAATTATGTAATGTATCTCTCGATCCCGATGTTTGAGCCTTGCATGTACCCCTTTCTTTGTAAAAACCCAAGTAACCTAGCTTTGTTGAATGAAAATATCTAGAAATTGGCCCTAGTCCTTCTTTGAATATTGTGCACCTTGACTAAGGCAAAAACCTCAAGTTGAGGGTGGCTACCAAAAAGTGTCCCTGGTTGATAGGTTGGATATTGTGCGCCTCGACTAAGGCCAAAAGCCTAAGTTGAGGGTGGCCAGTGTAAGGGTAATCACATAAAATGGGGAGGAAGCTAGTGATACGAGGAACAAGGGAGAAAATATGCTATGAAAAATGAAAATAGTTGCCTAATCAATTAGCTAAAAAGAAAAATGATGTGAAAACAAAAGGTACTGAGCTAAAAATGAGAGTAAGGCACCCAGAAAATTTGAAATAGGAGAAAGGGAGATTGAGTTGAAAAATAATAGTGTTGGTAGGGAAAAAGTGTAGAACAATGTAGTGTTAAGGAGGGCCATTAGTCACTATGCTCCCAAAACATCATACCAAAGCCCCATGAGCATATGTTACAAGATAAAAAACACCTATAGTGATCCTAGTCATAGTAGTTGAAGGTCATAGTCATGAGTATAGGGGCAAGCATATGGTATTAAGCATGGTATTTAAATATCTGTTTTGAGAGTGAGTGATTTTGTTTAGTCCCAAGCATTGAATCTGAAAATATCATCATGAGCAGGATATGGGACTTCTTTTTGTGAGGGTACTTGCATTGCACCATTATTCTTAGTCTAATTCAATAAACATGGTTACCTTGCTTATCATAGCTGCACAGTCACATGCATTGATCTGCATTGGTTTTTTTTTATGGTTATCTGATATATATTGATGAATAATATGGGTAATTGTGCTTTATTTTGGAATGATGTCTGCCATGAGATGGAGGTCATTGTGTTACTGTACTGCTTATGTAGATTGAGTCTGTTACTTGAGGACAAGCAATAGTTTTAAGTTGAGGGTGTTAATGTGCTATCAAAATACAACACTTTTGATGCTTAAAACTTGGAATGTTGTGCGTTCTCAAAGCGATGTTAGTGGGTTTGATGTGATTATATGTTTATTTTTCAAGATTACTGGATTTGGCAAGATTTTGGATTAAGTGTACAGTTGTTGCAGTTTTTGCTGATCTAAGATAGACTTTACATTCTGGAAGTTTCCATGAGCCGTAGAATAGGTTTCATAAGTGAGATCCAATGATGGGGTGATTTTCTGAAGTTGCATCTATGAACCATCAGACGAGTCATGGCAAGTTGTATGAGTCATAGATGACGTTTCGTACGCTAAGGATCAGAAGTTAGGATTTTCTAAAAAGTCATCAGACAAAACACTATACGAGGCTTAAGTGGGAATATCACCCATAGAAAAGTCTCGTAGAAATTGTGCCTTGAAAAATGAAGTCCATGAAGCCCCGATACGGGCCATAGAACTTAATATAGCCCATAAGTTTGATCATATTACCTGCCAAATCATGTTTTCCTATTTTGTTTGGGATTTATATTTTAAGAATTATAAATAAATTTTTTTAGGTTATTTTCAGGAGAAAATAGAGGAGAACGACTAGAAGTATTGAGAGAAGTGTTTGGAACTATATTTTGTGATTTTAATTCATACTTTGTGATTTCTATTGATGAGTTGGGAACCATGAAAAACTAACAAGGTAAAATGGAATAATTCATAATTGTTGGAAAGTTGCATGCATGTATTAATTAATTCTCTTCATATTGATTGCTTTTAATGATGGCCAATGTTAGAACTCACCTAGTTGTTACTAACTGGATCAAGTAGTAATAAATTGAAAAAGAGATTAATTAACTGGATTTGATCAATTTCTTGTCGTCTAATGAACCAAACTGGATCAAGGGGAAGTTTTACTGGGACAACAGGTAAGGGTTAGTAATGTCACACTATAGGGATTGATCAAATCAAGAAGTGAAATTTACCACTCGCTTGGATCAAAGGGTTTGGTAAACTCAACTTACATTTCTTCATGTAACACACTAGAAAAAATATGATTATCTGGTAGAACCAAGTTAAGGAATCATAATATCCTAGTTACTCTTATTACTGATTTCACAACACTTGTGCTAGTTTAGGATTGCTTTCTACAAATTACAACCCTCCCTTTCCGGAGATAAGTAGAACACAATATCCTACAAATTACTCTGAGTCTACCACATTCCTTGTGGGTTTACCCCTAACCTTGGTTGGATTATATATCTTGACAACGACCGTTTTAACCTTCAAAAAGGAGGTGTATCTTGGGCGACATCACCAACCGCCCAAACCTCTCAAAACTCTTCTACTATGTGATGTGTTATCAAAATACAACATGGGATTTTATATTTTCTCAATGTGACTTATTATGATTTTTATGTGTTTTAGTGTTAGTTTTGGCAGAAAGTATAGTTTGGCTTGATTTTGGAAAAAGTTCCAGAGATTGTTGATTTTCAAGACCTACGGACTCCACTACAAAATGTAGCAAGCTACGAGTCATAGAGGTTGTCTCGTATTAGTTAACAGTGTTCAAAAATAAAATTTGAGAATTTAAAGTTCAACCATATGAGCTGAAGGTATGAGTCATAGTCCCCTCTACGACTCGTAAAGGGAAGCCTCGTTGAAACCAACAGTGTTGATCAAAATTGGACTAAGAAATGCAAGAGTGGACTATGAGAAGGCACTAGAGTCGTAAACTAGACTATGAATCGTAGAGGTATATCATAGCAGTAAAGTCCAAAATATCAAGTTCTGACAATGAAAGCCCGAGTACGACTCATAAGGCACGCTACAAGTTATAACTGTAAGTTGTAGCAAACACCGACCATATTTTTCTAATTATTTTAAGGACCTTTCTGTAAATACCATAAATAGTACATTTTAGGGTTTTAGGATAGTTTTCATTCATTATTCAGTATTGTACACAGATTTTTGAGAGGTTTTAGAGTAGAATTTTAGGGTTTATCTTTGAAGACTCAAATTTGGAGATTAGATTCACTTGTGAATTAATTTCACCATTCAAACTTATGATTCTAATTGCAAAGTGGGTTTTATTGTTCTTCATTTCTCTGCAGTAAGAAATCTTTCAAGTCTTCTTTATCCATTATTGATTTATTTGCCCAAGCCATGAGTGGCTAAACCCCACAACTTGGGTTTGTGGGAACTATGAGTAGCTGACTTGAAAAACTTGGATTAATTGCACTTTTTGAGTTGGGTCTTTGTATGTATTATCTATTTTCCTTAATTTTGCTTGTTGTTTGATGGTGGCCAACATTGAACCCCGCCTAGTGTCAGGATCTAATCAATTAGTGATTAATAGGAAAAGGAAATGGGTGACAAAATTCAATCGATTTCTTTTCGTCTAATCAATCAAACATGGCTAAGAAAAGGTTGACTAGAAAAATGGGTAATGGTTAGTTTGGCACACTATGGTAGCAGGCCAAGTGGCATAGTGAAATTCGACTTTCACCTTTATCCAAGGGTTGGAAGAACCTAAGTTACCGTCCTGCATGTAATGTCCTGATTGAGGTTGTATTATACGGGGTATTTAAGTTAGTGAATCATGGGAACACAATTTCCCAAGTTGCTCTCCAACTTGATTGTCAAATTGACTGTTGGTTAATCAAAGTGGCAAAGCCCCATATTCCCTTGGGATTAGACCCTAACCTTAGTTAGGTGTTTTACTATTGACGATCACTTTATCCTCAAAGTGAGAGGTATTGTTTGAGTGACATCAAAATTAATGGCGATGTTGTTGGGGAATATGATAAGGTTTTGATTTGGTTTCACTAGTAGTTAATTCAAGTGTTGATTTCTTGATTCTCTTGTATTTTACCTTTGTTTTTGTTGTTTAGTTTCTTTTACAGGGTATACTAGGTGTTTGTCCAATATAAAGAGCCAAGGAAGACCATTAGCTCTTATTAATCTTGAGAACTAATGTGTTGTAAGGAGAATGGCCTAAGAAAAGGTGAACATTATGGTTGATGAAACCATAGAGCAAAATGATCATGATGCTGGTAGAGAGGAAACCCACTACCAAGGAAAAATAGGCCACAACTCCGGGATTTCAACGAAAATGCCTATGGATGTAACCAATATCAGTTAAATCACAAGGCCATAGACGTCACTGGAGCTATAGTGTTGCCACCATTATTGGCAAACACTAAGTTCATGGTGGCAAGTGGATTACTCCAAATGCTTCAGAACCGTGGTTTGTTTGCGGCGTTACCTACTGAGGATCCTCACAATCATCTTCATAATGTTGCTTTTGTGAGAAAGAGTGTGATAGGTATGCAGAATCTTTTTATGGATGCTATCGGGTTATATATGTTCCCTCTATCTCTTACCGCTAATGTAGCAGTATAGTTGTCAGAACTCCTGCAGAGCTTAATCACTAGTTGGGAAGAATTGCAAAGAGCCTTTTTGGTTAGATACTTTCCAAGGTCCAAAAATCGCAAACTTAAGGATCAAATCAATAACTTTGCGCAATTGTCAGGTGATTTTATTAGCACAACATGGGATAGATTTACCAAGTGCTTGAGAATGGTTCTAGAATAAGATCGTGGACAATGCCTTAGTGGAGATTTTCTATCAAGCTCTTGATTAGAATATTCAAGCGCGTGCTGATACCATCATGGGAAGCATGTTCTTAGGTCAACCATTCACAAGGATAGTCAAAAGAATGGAGCAAGTAGTCAAGACCAATAGAGCATGGGATAAAGGAAGAGAGCTTCTACAAGGAGTTCATGTGCGATGAGTGTTAGTTTGGAGCAAGAAAAAATCAATGATGAGATCATCCAAGAACTTGCTCACTCCGCATGAGTACAGACTTGGTGGTTAAATAAAACCAAAAGAGAGTTCGTACGATAGTCCACCAACCTCCTTGAACACCCATGTATGAGGAACAATATTATAATGAAGATACTTGTTTTGTTAGAGATCAAGTGGTGCATTTTTTAAACAACGCCCGAAGTTCCAACCCAGACTATTGGCGTTAAGGTTCTGAAAAATCAAGGTTGGAACTACAACTGAGAGGGTGCATATAAATATAACTGTGGTGGTTATTTTGAAAGAGATACGGTGCCAAAAGTCAAGTGGGCCAAAGAGATGGGTATAGAAATGGTCATTATGTGCCTCCTCATAATCATGATGCAGGTTCTAGCAATTCAAGGATAGAAGAGATGTTTGATAGGTTGTTGAAGAAGGCAGAAAACCAAGATGAGACTCTAAACGGAATTTAGTTCGACATTTCAAGTATCAACCAAAAGATAGAGTCTCATTCAGTGGACATCAAGCAACTTGAACAACAATTTGATCAAGTGTCCCTCTTATTGAATCAACGCCAAAAAGGTATTTTGCCGAGCAATACAGTTCAAAATCCTAAGAATAAGGGACATTGCATGGCAACTATGACAAGGAGTGGAAAAATTACCATTGACCCTCCAATGTCGGTGGTTGTTGATGAGGATCGTGAAAAGAGTGTTAATGACAAAGTTAAGGTTGAGATCTATATATACTATGAACCACCTCTTACTTATCCATTCGTTCAACAACCTCTGCAAAGGGTAACCATAAGAATACTAGTAGCCTCTCTTAGTAGAGCATCTGCATGAGCTTGATGTTCTTAGCTGCGATCAGTAGTAGCTTTCCACTGGGGTTGCATCTGAAATGCCATGATCTGGAGCATCTTTTAAGCATCCTTTGTATCGCTCCCATGTCGAAATGAGAGAATTACCTGGGAGTTACCAAAAACTAATGATTCAATCCTATAGTTTAAACCTATTTGGTCTAACATGGAACCTTGCAAAGAAAGTTCTTTGAACCTCCACGCAGTTGGTAAACAAATTGTGTAGGAGTTCAGCCAACCAAGTTACAGCATTTTCTGTGAGAGTTATTGGGAAGACTTGAAGTTGCACAGCATCTACAGATGGATGTTATGTTCTTATCAACTCCCTACACACGCGTGTAATGTTCTGTAAATGATTGTGTGGATCCTCCGATAGAACACCCCAAAATAGAGCACGTCTCTGTAATGATTGGAATAGGTCACTGGTGATAAGGAGCTTTTCTTCAGCCATTCGTTGGATAGCCTGTTGAATCTTTGTGTTGGGTATGCCTAGTGTACCCTACAAAAGAAACTAACCAACCAAAAGCAAAAACAAATGTAAAGTACAAAAGAATTAAGAAATCAACAATTGAGTTAATTACTAGTGAAATTAAATTAAAGCATCACCGTATCCCCAGCAATGGCACCATTATTTTTTATCATGCTCAAATAGTACCTCTCACTTTGAGGATAAAATGATCGTTGCAAAATATAAAACCTAACCATAGGTTAGGGTTGAATCCCAAGGGAATATGGGGCTTTGCCACTTTGATTCACCAACAATCAATGCAAGCATTAAATAACTCAACTCACAAGAAAGAGGGGGTTTTGCAATGATAAGTAGTAAATAAAACTATACTAATAAAACATAGAGACAATCAAATTGAAGAAAAACTTGGAAAATTGTGTTCCCCATGATTCACTAACTCAGACACCACAGATAATGCAACCTAAATTAGGACATTGTATGTAGGATGATAATTTAAGTTCTTCCAATCCTTGGGCAAAGGTAAAGGTCAAATTTCACTATGGCGCTTGGCCAGCTACCATAGTGTGCCAAACTAATCATTATCCATTATGCCAGTCAACCTCTCCTTGACTGAATTTAGTTGATTAGATGATAACATATCAGTCGAATTCTATTACCCATTTCCTTTTCCTATTCATCACTACCTTGATTGGGATCATGATACTAGGCGGGTTTAATGTTTGCCATCATTAAACAACAAGCAAAATAAAGGACAATGAATAATACATATAAATATCCAACTTAAGAAGTGTAAATAATTGGGGTTTCTAAGCTAGCTACTCATGGTTCTCATAACCCCAAGTTGTGGGTTTAGCCACTCATGGCTTGGGCACACAAATCAACAAAGAAATAAGAAGACATTAAAGATTTATTATCCAAGAAAATTGAATAAAAATAAAACCCTTTTTGAAATTAGAATCATATGCTTGAATGATAAGATTAATCCACAAGTTAATCTAAATCTCCAAATTTGAGTCTCAAAGTAAAACTCTAAAAATTCTCTCTCAAAACCTCTCTACAATCTTGAATAATATGAATAATAATGAACGAAAAGATGCTCTTAAAACCTAAGATATATTATTTATAGTATTTACAAAAAGGTCCTTAAAATAATAAGAAAATCTGGTTAGTCTCTACTACGGGTCGTAATTAGGACTCGTAGTTTGACCTATGAGTCGTAATCGGGCTTTCGTGGTTAACACTTGGCATTTTGGACTTCACTACTACGATCCACCTCTATAAGTTGTAGTCTAGTCTACGACCCATAGTGCCTTCTTATAGTCCACTCTTGCATTTCTTGATCTAATTTTTATCAACACTGATAATTACTACGATGCCTCCCTTTACGAGTCATAGAGTGGACTATGACTCGTATCTTGAGCTCATATGGCTGAACTTTAAGTTTTCAAATTTTGTTTTTGAACACTGTTAATTGCTACAGGTAGCCTCTATGACTCGTACCTTGGGTTACGACTCGTAGTGGAGTCCGTAGTTCTTCAAAATCAATGAAATCTGCAACTTTTCCCAATATCAAGCCAACATATATTTTCTGCAAAAAAACACAAAAACACATAAAAACCATAAAAAATCACATTGAGAACACACAAAACCCCATGTTTTAGGCATCAAATATGCTGTATTTTGACAACACATCAGACGAAGGGACTTATAGCCCGTGGATTGACTTACGGACCATAATCGGGGTCTCGTAGGTTGATCTCTACAGTTTTAATAAGGGGCAGTTTTGTCATTTTCATCCTTTCTTTTCCTATGCTACGTCATTTAGGGAATGGGAAAGGGACCCTATAAAAGCCCTGAAGCCCTAATTTTCTCATTCACTCTTCCATTTTTCTCTTTCTAAATTTCTAAGGAAAAAAAGGGCACTCAAGAATAAGCTAGGGCAAGGCTAGGGTTCCAAGATCTCTTCCTCAATCCTCCAAGTTTGTTTCTCTCCAATTTTTCCGAAGTATGCAAGTACATTTATGGGTATCCTTTTATCCATAATGTTCCCTATTAAGTATTTTACCTTTTTTTTAAGTTTGTCAAGTAAATATGCATGCTTATGATGATTTCATGATATTTATGTTATTCTATGATACATATGAAGTTAGTAGTTATCTTGTTAAGTAAACATGTATATTGGAAGAAGGATGTTGATTCCATGACAATTTTCGATATGATTAAGGTTGGGATTTACGATTATACTTTTAAAAGAAATTACATATGACTTATGTGATATATGATTGTTCTATGATACAACTAGGCAACATAGTTTTCAAGTAAAGCTTTCTACGACTTATGATTATGTTTAGGGCATTAGTGAAGCATTTCAAAGTAGAGTTTATCAAAGATATGAGTATGATGTTAATTGACTTAAAAGATGCTTAAGAAAGGTCCTGAAGATGAAAAGACAATTCTAACTTGGTGGTTCCTAAGTTCAAGCTACTCCTACGATTGCCACTTATGGTTCCAAGTTGAAGTTAAAGATTCCATGGGATGAATTGCCACCAAATGTGACCTTGTGGTGAAGTTCAGTAAGGGAACCTTGCAAGCAACCTTTTGCCATATTAACTATATGCCATCATAGGAGCCCTTGTAGTCTAGGGTAGTGGATCCACATAGGCTATTTATGTTATCATGACGCATGCTAAAGTTAACGAAGCTCCACCTGGCAAGTGGTCTCCCCGTTCCAATGTAAGGGTTATGTTAGATTCCATGTTGTAGCTCACATAGTCTTATATATCGGTTAAGGTTCATTTCCACAAGCTTATGATCTTATGTTGTGTCTTCACTTTATATGCTTTCTTATGTTGTGTCTTCACTTTATATCCTTTCTTATGCATTGTCTCATATTGATCTTGAGCTATTCCTTGGGTATGTTTATGCTTGCTTATGTATCCTTTATTCTAATATCGTTATATGTCATGGTTAATAATGATGAAATTACAATTCCATCTATGCATTGCATCTCACATATATAGTACATTCGAACATACTAACACACATTTTGCTTGCATGATTTAACCATATAGGGACAAGCACTCTTCTACCAGCTCGAGGCTAGTTTTCAGCGTCCAACACTAGTAGTTTTATTGTGGTGAGCCCTTAGTTCAGGACTCCTCCACTTTTCCTTCTATCTTGTATCTTTTCTTTCTTTAAGGCAATGTATTTGTAGCCCTTCTGAGGTTTTTACATTATATGTTTTACTATTTTAGACTTCTTTCTATTTGATGGAGATCGACTGATACCGGTCCCATCTATTATGATGTAGATGGTATGCATATGGACAAACAAGTTGATTATAGTATTTCCACTAATTTTCAATGTTGCTTCATTGTCAAGTTGGCCTTTAGTCCCTTTTCCCTTACTTTTTCCACAAAAGTTTAATTAGTATCTATGAATGCTTAAGATGCTAGAGATTCCTTGGATGAGGTTCCTTTCGGTGTCTCATTCACTATGTGATGACTAGGCCCCTAGATCAGGTCGTTAGATAGGGTGGAAACATAAATAGACTCGACAAGTGGCTCACCTATAATATCAATATCCAGAGCAAAATAAGTCAACACATATATAAATAGGTGGGGATTGGATCAAATAAAACTGAAGTAGAATGGTGGCACACCAGAACCATACCTGAAATAGCTACATAAAGGGTCTCTGCCTAAGCTCTCTCTAGGATGGCGTAATATACTCTATGTTCACCATTAGCCTATGGACCTCTACAGCTCTACGTCTTATTGTACCACGACCTCCTCTGGTACCTCCCATAATGCCCTGATAGGTATCTTTTATTGCTAGTGTTGGGGCTTGATGGGTTGTTGAGGTCCTTAAGTCTGAGCAGGAAATGCATGATGTGGAGAATAATGGGTCAAGGCCTAACATCATCGCAAACATAACAAGCTCTAAACTCATACAACTGAAATAGTTGTCTTTGGAGCTCTTACCTTGAGGCGAGTGTCCACTAAACTAGCCATGCTAATGAAATATCTTCCCGCCAGCCTATCGATCATGTCTAATACTCTCAAACATGTAGACATGGTCCACCAAACTCTGAGGGGCCACCTACCATGTCCAATAAAGTTGTAGAAGAGCTAGTTAACATAGTAAGAGCTGGTTTGTTGAGAACAACGATGGTCAGAGAAGCTATCTCATATTTGTCCAATATATACAGAAGTAACTCCTGAAGTAAGGGCATAGCATCAGGGGATGATAGTGGGGGAATAGGGTCTGTAGGTTACTTTGACTCATACTTAAGCTCTAGAGAAGCTACTCTAGTCCATCCTCTAGGCACAGTTGTCCCTCTAGCATGTCCTCAGCCCCTGTCCCTACCTCGTGTCCTACCTTGACCACGAGTGGGAGCCATAATAGCTGGCTCAGGCTCTCGAACTAATCATTGGGATCTAACAGCAACATCTGCATAGAATGAGTAGATTAAACACTTTCAAATTAATTATTATGAAGAAATGCATAAATAGAAGCAAGACATAAAAGTTTTTTCCTATCAAGTGCCCCTTAGCCTCTCAATGATGGGTGTGGACGTCTACATATCCGTGAGACTCTACTAGATACCTTTCCCTTGACTTACAAGCCCAATGAACCTAGAGCTCTGATACTAAACTTATCATGACCCAAAAGTCAGATCATATCAAAATAAGGATAAAGTAAAGTGGAAACTATCAGAAAATGTCACAAAAATCCCAAAGCCTAGAGTATGAGTACAAGAGCATCTAAAGTAGTATCAAAGAGTAAATACAACAACCTCAAGTGAAATACAAAATTGATAATGTCTGATACAAAGTCTGTAAGAGAATAATAAGGAAATTTTAAGGATCCACAGTGACTCAAAGTCTGAGCCTCCAAGTAAGATCTTGACAGATGGAGACAAGCTCTACTAGAGTGAATCAACTACCACATACAGGTATGCACCCAGTAGGTTGGTTCAACTGGGTAAGAGAAATCGAACAAGTATGTAATAACAAAGAATAATATCACCTGTATCAAAAGGGTTACTACACAATATGCAAACATATATACGAGTTCAGATAAAACTAGCACAGGTAGTAAATAATGGGATGCTTAGGAGATATATAAACTAACCTTGCCACCTTCCCATTGTTAAGGAGTGTCACAGTACCCCAACGTTGCCACCTACCTATGGTCAAGGGGGCATTAAAAAGTGGTATATATATTACCCTTGTCTCCTACCTAGGTTAAGGGATCTAGAAGTAATAATTATATTACCCTTGCCTCCTACTCAACTCAAGGGATTTGAGAAGTGGTATATGTATTACCCTTGCTTCCTACCTAGGTCAATGGGGTTATACAGTACAACATGGAGTGAATGCATGTCAATGATATAATTCAAAGCATAATTTAATATCATGATAGGAATACCAGTAAGTTAAAATCATAGGATCATGTAAGATAATAACAAGTTCCACAATTGATACCTTAAAACTATCTAAAAACCTTAACTCATTATAGTCATACCGATAGTCTAGTGTATCAACAATATCAAACCTCGCTCATCCCAATATACACATAAGTTCCCAAAGTACCTCAAGGCATCATAGGCATTATATAGGGGTATCTCTAGTATCATAGTGTCCCAAGTATCACGATGTCTCAAGTGGTACCGATGCAATATGGAATAAGTGCATGGCAATAATACATGTTAAGACATATATAATAGTAGCATGATAGAAATACTAATATACATAAGCCTCATATAATCATGGAAAGTAATATCAAGTGCCTCCGTTAGAGCCCCAAACTATTATTAAGTCTCTGATTATTATAATAATATCAACAGTCAAGCACACCAACAACACCGGACTTCACTTATCCACAAATATACCAAATATTGTTAATGTAAAAATACCAGACCTCACTCATCTAAAAATATACACAATGTGTCCAAAAGTATGTCAAAAGCCATTAAATTGGCATATACATATCCAAATAGTATCAAAGATACCATATTATCACATTAATATCCCAAATTAACTCATTTTACAAGATTCCATCTCAATTTTTCAATAAAATCAGAATTTAGTCAATTTTTGACAAAATCAAAATCACAATTCAAACACAATTTTAACAAATCAATCCAATTACTTGTAAATCAATCTAGATCTTACAATTACCACATAAACATGATCAATAACTCATATTTAGTCCCAAAAAGATTTGCTCAACATACCTCAATGTTGAAACTGCACTCGGACAAGCTTTCAATCATCTCAAACCTCTAAATAATCCCCAGATCGATTAATCACTATAAAAAATAGATACTACGCGTCAAGAGATAAATTTTGATACCCATATTGACATGAATTAGGCTTAGGAGAAAAATAATCAAAATTAGGTAAAAACTCAAGGTTCCCAAATCTGGAAATAGACTTTAAAATCTAGTTCTACAAGAAAAATGGAGTCCACGGGTGAAAATCCCACTAAAATCAAGTTCAAAACGAATGAAAAATCATCATTTAAACTTCAAAATCATAGACCAGAAATCTCAAATTTTGGACATTCAAAATTATGAAATTCAAGATAAAATTAAGATAAAAGTCATGGAAAATAATTAAAAAATGATGTTAGAACACTTACCCAAAAGAAATCTCTGAAAAATCTCATCCCAAATCGCCCCTAAAAGCTTGAAGTTCCTAAAAAAGAATGAAAATGGTGTTTCCTTATGTTTAATAGTGTCCAGGCATAGTACTACTACGCGAATGTGGAGGAGATCCCATGAACATGGCGAGTAAGGAGTAATAGAGCTCTATGAAGGTAGAATGTAGAGGGCCTGCGAACACGGAGTGTTAAGGGCACACAGACAGTATACCTCTATGAATGGAGAGGCTGGTCCGCGAATATAGAGAAGCAAGTGAGGATAAACTCCACGAATATGTGGGGTTAGCCGCCAATTCGCAGAACAGAGGCTCTTCCACTAGAAATTAGCAACATCAACCATCTCAATACAACTCCTCAAAATTTATTTAACTCAAATTTACACATCTATCCATACTAAAAATGATAATTTGGACTCAATGGGATTATCATAATTCTATTCCAATGTCTCGATGATACATTTACCAATGCAAGTATATAAACTAGTTTAATAACTTAAAATACCAAAATTGCCCTTGACAACTCAAAATATTCTGACTAGATCATTTCTAGCATTAGTTTCACTATCCAGAACTATTGGAACTGTCAGAATTTTTATCTGAGCTTCTGAACTACAAATGTTGATCAAAGTCAAACTTTTCTTATGTTAGTATCGATATTCCAAAGCAAATTGAATCGATGGATGTCTGATCCGACCCCCAAAACTCAAAATTGAGCAAAAACTCATTTTTCAACAACTTAATCATCCATAAATGCCAAAACTCATATTTTTCCACCTTTAAAACTCAAAATTTCTATTCCAACAGTACTAATAGTTCTAAATAGGTCCAAAGCAACATACGAAAGGGAAAATAGTAATTTCATAGATAAGCTCAAAAATGATCAATCGGGTCATTACGACATTGTGTTGAGTGATAGTATTATGGTTGATCCAAAGAAAATGGGGATGGTAAGGAATTCACCTAGAACCTTGTTTTCTTCTGATATTAGAAACCTTTTGGGTTTAGCTAGATATTATAGGAGATTTTTTAGAGGATTCTCATCTTTGTATCACCCTTGACTAGGTTGACTCAAAAGAAGGTAAAGTTTCAATAGTCAGATAAGTGTGAAAAACATTTTCAAACATTGAAGGATCATCTTACTTCAACCTCTATTTTGACCTTTTTAGAATGTTTGCATGGATTTATTATTTACTGTGATGCCTTATGCGTTGGTCTAGGATGTGTGTTGATGCGACATGAAAACTTCATATCATATGCTTCATGGTAACCAAAGGTGCATGAGTAATATTAACCAACCCATGATCTTGAATTAGCGACGGTTGTATTTACATTGAATATATGACATTTGTATCTTTATGGGATGCATGTGGATATATTAACTAACCATAAGAGTTTGCAGTATGCATTTAGCAAAAAGAACTTGAACCTTAGGCAAACTATGACATGAGTGTATTGTATCACCTGAGAAAGGTAAATATTGTGGTAGATGGACATAGTAGGGTGCCTGCAGGTAGTGTCATGCATGTTGACAATGAAAGGAAAGATTTGGTTAAAAATGTATAGTGATTGGCCCATTTGGGTGTAAGGTTGATTTACATAAACTTGGGTGGTATTTTAAGTGTAATATGGCAGAGTCGTCATTAGTAGCAAAGGTAAAGGTGATGCAAGACATGGATCCAACTTTAGCAATGTTAAAGAAGCTAGTAGTGGACAAGAAGATTGAGGTTTTCTCCAAATGGGAAAATGGGATGTTTCGTTACCAAGGATGACTGTGTGTTCTAAATATTTATGGCCTAAGGGAGATGATAATAGTTAAAGCCCATAACTCTCAGTATTCCATTCATCATAGATCCACCATTATATATAAGGACTTTAGGGAAGCAAATTGGTGGAATGGCATGATGTAACAACCCCAAAAAGTGCTCGAAAATGTGCCTCGAAAGTGCCCAAAATTGTAATTTCCATATATCTCAAAATTCATGTGTGATATCAAAAATTCAATTTCATATTCTTGTTTAGAGGGTAAAATTTAGGGGGTGAAGGGTCTTACCACAATTTTAGAGCAAACGAATCACAATTTTATCTTTTCAAAAACCAAAATTCTAGTGTGTGTACGCATCGATGGCGCGATGCGCTACAATGTTATTTTCATCCTTTTTTTCAAGTTCGGTCCAAGACTTTTAAGTCTTGGGCCTAAGCCTTCCCACACGTGAAAATACCTATACTTAGCCATTTTTCACTCTCATATCATTATAAACATTCCTCAATACAAACTCAAACACTTAGACAGTATTTCATCCCCTAATTCAAGTCTCAAAACTCTCTTTGGATCTAAGGATTTCCTCTCTAGCTTCAAGTCTCCATCTCCAACCTTCATCAAGTTCATCTCTAAAGCTAAGATATGTGGGTTTCTTTCATGGGTTCCTTTCACCCCTGATACCCAATCTTCCTTTTACTTGAATATTGCATAATTTAAAGTTGATTTACTCATGGATCTTAGTTATTATTTAAATAACTGCACACTATGTTGGGGTTTATGAAAAGTGTGACTATTTTGCTATGTTATGAGCTATGAAACAAAGATCTATTATAAGATTTGATTAAGTATTTTGATGTATATTGGTTGAGGGTGTTACCAAGTATCTATTGAATGTTTTACACTGATTTTTCTAGCATGATTTCACTCTTGAATTTCATAGTTTTACACTAGCATTACACACCCTCTAAGTATTTGATAAAATGATCGATTATGGGTTCTTGAGTAATTTAAGGTCCAATGCATGTTTTATGAGTTGAATGGTTATATGATGATGAAATGATGATGAAGTGATTATGAAAGTAATGTTTGTATATGATGATGAAAGGAATGTGTGAATATGATGATCATATGATGATGAGAAGAATGTATAGCTAAGATGACTATATCTTGATGGGAGGAATGTATATATGTATATGTGATATTATCTTTATAGTGTTAGGGATGACCAAGCCTAGCTCTGAGGGGTTTTAGGCCCGGATAACCTATTGAGGGGTTGGTACCTCAATCGCCTAGCTCGAGGGGTGGTAGGCTCGGGTAACCTGGTTGGGGGTTGGTACCCATCAACCTTATTAGAGTGTTTGTACTCCATCAACCCATTAGGGAGTTTGTACCCCATCAACCATGTTGGGGGTTTGTACCCATTAACACATTGGGAGGTTTGTATTCCATCAACCTCATGAAGAGGTTTATACCTTATGCGCCTATCCAAGGGGGTGGTAGGCCTTAGCTTGCACTATAGTGGCCACTCATTACACTCGTATTATGTTTGATATAAGCATGATTTTACTTCAAGCATCATTCATACATGTCATATTGTTAGTATGCTATCTATTGCTTATGATTATGCATTTTCCCTATGAAGTCTATCTCTTATTGCATTTCATCCTACATACTTCATACGTTAAAATGTACTAACGCATACTCTATGCCTATATGATATAACCATATAGGAACTAGAGCTCCTATTGATTCTCCTCGTGGCTAGACGGATTAATCAAGTTAGCTTATGGTGAGTCCTCAAGTCCGAGGACAATATCTATCGTCCCTCTAGCTTATGTGTAGACTATGTCTTGTATGTTTGGATTACCTATTTTTATTAGTATGATAGTGCACCCGGTTGCTTTTCTTGGCCCCCGCTCTTATCTATGTAGTAGAGGTGTTGTTGGACATGATATGTATCTATGATATGAGCCTTGACTCTCTTGTTTCTTGATGTTTATGATTTGTAAGTTCACCCTTAGTCTCAATTTCCCTTGTTTATACTTTTTTTATTGTCATTTTAATTGCTTCCACGACTAAGGATGTGTAATGATATGCTATGAGGCTTGTTTGGGGTTCCTTCGGGTTCCCAATTCGCTAGTCATATCTAGGCCCTAGGCTTGGATTATGACAAAGGTGGTATCAGAGCACTAGATTATTAGATCTTCAACATCCAACACACCACGTTGATTAGAGTCTTATTCATGGTTTTGAGGCGCACCACAACTATGAATAGGAGACTATGAGTCATTCTAGGAAATATTTCACTTCTTCATGAGCTATGTCATGCGATAGAGTTAGGTCCCCTAGGGCTTATTACTAATCCCTAACCATTACATTACAGGATATATCTCAAGCCACTCAAGATGGTGATATGATGAATGCGGAGGTTTGCAATACTTTATGGGTATTGGCCAAAGCAGCGACAAAGTTGGCAACTCATCTCGATCAACAAGTGAGTGCTCCCGAGACTTCAAATGTTAAGGGGAGAGGTAGTGAGGCCAAAAGGGCCCGTATTATAGGAAAGTTCCAAAGTCTCAAGGATAGAGGTGATGCTATGTGTCCAACAAGTGGTAAAGTTCGTAGGGGCCCATGTTTCAAAGGCACTAATGCTTGTTTTGATTGTGGCAAAGTTAGACACAAGAGGAAGGATTGTCCTCATAGGCGCATTAACAGTAAACGAGGTGATAGTGGGATGACTAACCATAAGTGCCAAAGGTGTGGGAAGTACCATGGTGGCCCATGCTTGAGAGAGACTAGTGCTTGTTATGGATGTAGTAAAGTAGGTCACAAACTAGTGGATTGTCTGTATGTTTGAAGGAAGTATAAGGGTGGTCACCCTTTAGATTAAGGTGGTCATGTTGATCAAGTGGTTCAAGAAGGGGATGAGGTGCCCGATGTTGCTACTGGTATGTTGAAACTTCTTTTGGCTTTGTTGTGTTCGCATTGATGGTCCAGTGTGCCACTATTTCTTTTATTATTCTTTGGTTGCTAGTTGGTTCCATGTGTGTCCCAAACTCTCTTTGGTATCTAGGTCATCAGTAAGCCTAATGTTGTTTGAGGGTTCATGGGTATTACTCCATGTTCATATTGCATTAGGTCTTGCCTTGTGACTTTTGGATTTGTTGTGGTGGATCTTGATGTTATGCTTGGGGTAGATTAGTTGAATGCATATTGTGTCTTTCTTGATATGGGGCCCATAGAGTTAAGTTTTGATTTCCTAATGAGCCCATCTTTGAGTGGGAGGTTATCAAGTGGTAGGAAAGGAGGTAGTCCATTTCTTGTCTTAAGGCACAATTGATCTCTAAGGGCTTCCCCCATGTTCTTATTGCATTGGGTCTTGTCTTGTGGTTTTGGTTGAACTTAGTTTATTTGATTGGAGGTCTTGAGGTGGACGGCGACATGCATATTGCATCTTCTTTGATTATAGAACCCATAAAGTTGTAATATGATGGTTAAGAATGGATGATCTATTTGGTTAACAACAATGGGTTAGTCATTTCTCTAAGCTTAATCTTTGGTTCGGGTTTTGTTCCCAAGTGATGAATAGGATAGGTAGTATCCCTAAGCATTTTTTTGGATTAGGAGTGAGCATTTCTAGTATGTTGGAGTTGTTTGGTTGGCTTATGCACTAGCTATGTTTATGGGTTTCATGAAAGGGTCTTTAATCCGTATCTTGTTAGGTTTGTGGTGGTCTCTAGTGATGAAGCATTGATTTATTTAGAGTTTGTGAATCATTTGGGGTAGTGTTGCAAATCTTGGGGTAGGAGGAGTTGTATGCTAAGTATGTGAAGTGTGAAATATGGTTAAAAGAGTTACCTCCCTAGGTAATGTGGCATCAGAGAAATTGGTCTAGATCTTTGAATCCCTTTGATATTAGGAGTTTCTCGGACTTAGAGGTTTACCACTGGAGACTTCTGAATGGGTTTGCTTCTATTTCTTCTCCCTTGACTAAGTTGATCCAAAAGAAGGATAAGTTTGTGTGAACCGTTGAGTATGAGAGAAGCTTCTAGACCTTGAAAGATAAGTTTGTGTTCGCTCCTATCTTGTCTCCACTGGAAGGGTTGGAAGGGTTTGTTGTGTATTGTGGTTGCCCGGGTTGGTTTGGGTTGTGTGTTGATGTATGATGGTTAGGCAAATATTTATGCTTTTAGATGATTTGAGATGCATGAGAAGGGTTATCCTATCTAGGACTTTGAGTTGGCCGCCATGGTAATTGCTTTGAATTTCACATCATTGGTTGTATGGGGTGCATGTTGATGTGTTTATTATTCACTAGAGTCTCCAATATGTGCTCACTTAAAGGGATCTTAGCTTGGAATGAGGAGGTGGCTAGAACTTCAGAGGGATTGTGATATGAGTGTGTGTTATCGTCCCGGTAAGGCTAATGTTATAGTTGATACTCTAAGTGGGGTGCCTATGAGTAGCCTAGCATATGTGGATGATGGTAGCTAAGAGGTGATTAGATAGGTCCACCAAGTTGGCTAGTTTGAGGGCTAGGTTGAAAGAGGTTGATAATGGTCGTATTGCAAAGGGGTGACTAAGCAGGTCCACCGATTGGCCGGTTTGAGGGTTAGGTTGGAAGTGGTTGATAATAGTGGCATTGTGGTTGTTGATGGTTCAAAGTCTTCCTTGGTTGATGAGGTAAAAGAAAAGCAAGATCTTGATTCCTCCTTGTTAGAATTAAAGGCTTGGGCGAGCATTGGCAAGATGGAGGTTTTCTCCCAAGGGGGAAATGGTGACCTTAGGTACTAAGGTAGGTTGTGTGTGCCTAGTGTTGATGGCTTGAGGAAGAGGGTTCTTGGTGAGATAGGTAGTATCCATCATTCTAGCATTGGTATGGCTCCTTTTGAGACTCCATATGGTGGGCGTTGTAGATCACCGATTGGGTGGTTTCAAGTGGGAGAAATGGCTTTGTTGGGTCCGGATCTGGTTATGGATGCTATGGAGAAGGTAAGGTTGACCATGAAAAGGTTGGAGATAGTCCAAGTCATCAAAAGTCTCATGTCGAAGTGAGGAGAGGGAGCTTGAATTTAAAGTTAGTGATTGGGGCTAATTGAAGGTTTCGCTTATGAAAGGTGTGGTTTGCCCCGATGAAGAGGGAATTGGATTTATGGTTTGTGAGTCTTCATAGGGTGTTGAGGAAGGTTAGTGAGGTTGCATACGAATGGGAATTGCCTTTGGATAAGGATATGGTTCGTTCGGTTCTTCATGGTTCTGTGATTGAGGAGGTGTGTATGTGATACAAGTGCTATAGGATTCTTGAGGTTGTGGATGATGTGGAGGGCAAGTTGACTTATGAGAAGGTCTGATGGAAAGTAGGATGGATATGAGTAAATGTTGATTTGTAAGGGTGTAGTGTTCATCAAAGCCCATTAGAAGAATTGCCAAGTCGGAAGTGTCTCTCGGGGAGCCGGAACGGGCATGGTGGAGCAATATTCGTACCTCTTTTATTCTATTGAAGTTTATGATAACATTTCGAGTTCTTTCATGATTCTAAGTCTTATGTTTCAGGCCCTAAGTCATTTGCATGCATTTATATTTATATTGAAAGGGTTCATGGTGATTTTACACCTATGTTGAGATTTTGAGGATGGTGTTTTAAGTGTGTTGTTGCATTCTTGTTGGGGCTGATTTTTTCATGATTACTCTTCTCATACACACTTTTTTGACATTTGGCGATGAATTTTCCCAAGGGGGAGATATTGTAACGATCCCCTTGTTTATGCTTATCTTTTATAGTCATTTTAATTTTTTCCGTGACCAAGGATGTGTAATGATATTCTATGAGGCTTATTTGGGGTTCCTCAAAAAGTGCTCAAAACTGTGCCTCGAAAGTGCCCGAAATTGTAATTTCTATACATTCAAAATATGTGCGTGATATCAAAAATTCAACTTCATATTCTTTCACAGGGGGTCAAATTTAGGGGGAAAAGGGTCTAGCCCAGATTTTAGAGCAAACGAATCACAATTTCATTTTTCTAAACCAAAATTCCAGTGTGTGTGCGCGTTGGTGGCGCGATGCGCTACAGTGTTATTTTCATCCTTTTTTTCAAGTTTGGTCCAAGACTTTTATGTCTTTGGCCTAAGCCTTTCCACACATGAAAATACCTATATTTAGCCATTTTTCAGCCTCATTTCATTCTAAACATTCTGCAATACTCACTCAAACACTTAGATGATATTTTATCCCCAAATTCAAGTCTCAAAACCCTCTCCGTATCTTAGGAATTTCCTCTCAAGCTTCAAGTCTCCATTTCTAATTTTTATCAAGTTCATCTCCAAATCTAAGGTATGTGGGTTTCTTTCATGGGTTCCTTTCACTCGTGATGCGCAAATTTCCTTTTACATAAAAACTACATGATTTAAAGTTGATTTACCCATGGGTCTTAATTATTATGAAAATCACTACACACTATGTTGGGGTTTATGAAAAGTGTGACTATTTTTCTATGTTATGAGCTATGAAATCAAGATCTATTGTAAGATTTGATGAAGGGTTTTGATGTATATTAGTTGAGGGTGTTACCAAGTATCTATTGAAGGTTTTACACTGATTTTTCTGCATGATTTCACTTTGAATTGCATGGTTTTACACTAGCATTACACACCCTCTATATGTTTGATAAAATGACAGGTTATGGGTTCTTGAGGAATTGAAGGTCCAATGCATGTCTTATGAGTTGAATGGTTATATGATGATGAAATGATTATGAAAGTAATGTATGTATATGATGACTATATGATGATGAAAGGATTGTGTGAATATGATAATTATATGATGATAAGAAGAATGTGTGGCTAAGACGACTATATGTTGATGGGAGGAATGTATATATGTATATATGATATTATCTTTATAGTTTTGGGGATGACCAAGTAAAAATTATTTTTGATGATGTTTCAATGTTGCATTATTGGATTCATGTTGTTTTGATGGTTTATTGAGGGATTGGTACCTCGATCGCCAAGCTCGACGGGTGGTAGGCCCAAGTAACCTTGTTGGGGGTTGGTACCCATCTACCTTGTTGGGGGGTTTGTACTCCATCAATCGGTTTGAGGGTTTGTACTTCATCAACCATGTTAGGAGTTTTTACTCATCAACCCATTGGGGGGGTTGTACTCCATCAACCTCATGAAGGGGTTTGTACCTCATGTGCCTATCCAAGGGGGAGGTAGGCCTTGGGTTACACTATAATGGTCACTCCTTATACTCGTATTATGTTCAATATAAGCGTGATTTTACTTCAGGCATCATTCATATATGTCATATTATTAGTATGATATCTATTGCTTATGATTATGCATTTTGCCTATGAAGTCTATCTCTTGTTGCATTGCATCCTACATACTTAGTACATTCAAATGTATAAATGTATACTCTATGCCTACATGATATCACCATGTAGGAACGGGAGCTCCTATTGATTCTCCTCATGGCTAGACGGATTGATCAAATTAGCTTATGGTAAGTGCTCAAGTCCGGGGACAATATCTATCTTCCCTCAAACTTATGTTTAGACTATGTCTTGTATGTTTGGATTACCTATTTTTATTAGTATGATAGCGCATCCAGTTGCTTGTCTTGGCCCTCGCTCTTATCTATGTAGTAGAGGTGTTGTTGGACATGATATGTATCTATGATATGAGCTTTGACTCTCTTGTTTCTTGATTTTTATGATATGGAAGTTCACCCTTAGTCCCAATTTCCCTTGTTTATGCTTATCTTTTATAGTCATTTTAATTTTTTCCGTGACCAAGGATGTGTAATGATATTCTATGAGGCTTATTTGGGGTTCCTTTGGGTTCCCTATTCACCGGTCACGTCTAGACCCTAGGCTTGGGTCATGACACATGAAGAAAGATATAGCAAACTTTATGGCAGAATATCCAAATTGCCAATAAGTAAAAGTTGAACATCAAAGATGGAGAGGTTTAACTAAAGATATTGATATTCCTACCTAGAAGTGGGAGGGTGTGAATATGAATTTCATAATAGGTTTACCTCTTACACAGAAGAAACATGACACAATTTGGGTAGCAGTGGATAGGAGGACTAAGTAAGCCTATTTTCTACCTATCAAGGTATCCCATTAGTGTTGAGAATTATGCCACATTGTATATTGGAGAATTTGTGAGACTTCATTGTGTGCTTTTTCATTTTATTTTTCATCGTGGTAGTCGATTCTCTTTACGTTTTTGGAAATTCTTTCAAACGGATCTTGATACCACTGTAAAGTTATGCACCATACTCATCCCAAACTAATGAGATAGGTGAGATCAATCTAAATGCTGGAAGATATTTTGAGGGCATGCGTACTTGACTTCAAGGGTAATTAGATAATAATCTACTACCAATTGAATTTTTATACAATAATTCTTATCACTCAAACATTGAAATGATGCCTTTTAAGGCTTTATCATGGCAAAAGTGTAGGTCTACATAGGATGGTTTGAATTCGGTAAGATGCTTTTAGTTTGTCGTAATTCAATACTTCAGGATATAGAGAAAGTGTGACTCGTAAGAGAAAGAATGAGAACCACCCAAAGCTTCCAAAAGTCATATTCTGATGTTTAGAAAAAGTATCTTGAATTCAATGTGGATGATTAGGTCAATCTAAAGGTATCACCCATGAAAGGTGTAATGCATTTTTGAAAGAAGGAAAAATTTAGTCCTAGATATGTGGGACCTTATAGGATTTTGGAATGGATTAGTAGAGTGTCTTATAAGTTGGAATTGCTAATGGAATTTGCTATCGTTCATCAGGCATTTCATGTATCAATGTTAAAAAATTTGTTGGTGATCCGAATACCATTGCACCCTTGGGCAATATGAGCACTAAGTGAAATGTGACCTATAAAGAAGTTCTGGTTGAGATCTTGGACCACCAAGTTAAAACACTGAGAAATAAGGAAATTTCATCCATCCAAATTCTATTGAGGAATCAACAAGTTATGAGTGTAACATGGAAAGTGGAAGCGAACATAATAAAATAATATCCTTATCATATTTCTTCCACTCAAGACTAAGGTCCTTAGTTACTCATGCTTAATCTCCAAATTTCAAAGTGTAAATCTCTATATATTATATTACATACATGCATACTCATAAAAATTATTTTTGATGATGTTTCAATGTTGCATTATTGGATTCATGTTGTTTTGATGGTTACACACTCTACTTTATTCAAGCTAGTTCTTTCCCATTCGAGGATGAATGCTCCCAATAGAGAAATATTGTAATGCCCTAAGCATTCCACGAGAGGACCACATCACGAACCTGCATCATGGTGGTTCAAAATATTCTCAATTGAAAATCTTGCCAAAAATCTTATCAAAATTCAATTTGCTTGAAAATGACATGTGATGAACCCACTCTGCATTGCCGACATGCTATAAGATAGTTCAAAATTTTTCTCAAAATTCACACATTATTAAAATTCTCTCTATAGAAAATTACTCTCAAGGATTTCTTCTTCTTTAAGAAAGGCTACATTGAAGACCAAGTGTCTATTAACCTACAAGTTTTGTGAAGACAGTCACTTAAGGTATATGAGTTTTCATCCATGGAATCCTTTCTTCTATGGAGCTCCTCAAATTTCTCAACTTTCATCTAATCCCAAGTATGTATTTTATGGGTCTTCTCAACTTATACCCAATTTCATCAATTATGATTATTGATTTATTCTAATAAGAAATTATGTTAATTGCATGGAATTGATGATCTTCTTATAAAATTTGATAAATTCTATCTAAGAATCATACTCTCATAACGGGATTTGTTCAATTCTCATATAATTGTATGGATTATTCTTTCATCTATGGTCTATTTACTCAATTAAGCCTGCATTATTATCTAATTCCATGATTATGATGAATTTTATGTAATTTCCCTAGAAAGCTTTCTAGGGTTAATGATGACCAATGTGGCTTATTGTAAATATAATTTTGATTGATGATTTCTATCACAATTATGCATGAATTTCATTAAATTACATATTTTATAGTTGATTTGAGATCAAACCTTTACCATGTCCCTAGTCTATGATGAATAATGGTCTTGAATGACAAGGTCCTTGTCAAAGTTTATGAAAAGATATTTAATGATGTTTTATGAAGTCTCTATAATGAGAAATGAAAGAATGATAAATGAATGTGGGTGGAAGGATAAGTTTTACATAATGTGATAAATCAAATTGATGAGTCAGCTAAGGTTTCTTTGAGATACTCTTATATAATTTATGATATTTCAATGACTCAAACCTATGATTGAATTATAATTTCCTATGATATTATGATATACTATTCTGTGGGATTTGACCTAGCACCGAGAAGGCTTGAGGTGGAGTTCGATTCGAAAGCCAATAGGTTTGATTTGTGCTTTAAATTTCCTATGATATTATGATATACTATTCTGTGGGATTTGACCTAGCACCGAGAAGGCTTGAGGTGGAGTTCGATTCGAAAGCCAATGTTTTGCTTCCCAAGAGAATCCTAGTAACAACTACTTATCTAAAACAATGTTGCCACCATAGGTTGACATTTTAGGCAAGGCTAGTAGATCCATATTTATCCCCATATAAATAAAGGAATGGATGTTGATGGATCCTACCTTGGAAAGTAGTCTCCCTCTTCCTTATTGTAGGGGTTACATTGGATTCCATGTAGTCTCTCACATAGTCATATTGTCAATTTTTCAAAGCTCTCACAAAATAATTATATTACTTTAAGCCTTCTATGATTTTGATAGTTAGACCACACAAGTTAAAATCATATTTTACTTCATGTCCATGATATTGTGGTCTTGCATCCCACGACTCATGCATTAAACTATCCATGTTATTTGTACCTATATGTACGTATATCATGTGTTTCTCACATACTTAGTACATTCGAACATACTAACACATATTTTGTTTACATTGTTAAAAATAAAGGGTCTAGTGTTCCTATTTCTTCATGAGACAATCTTGTGAAGGCAATTGAAGATATTGTGGAGAGTATTTATGTTTTGAGGGTGCAGCAATGATTCTCTACCTTTTAGTTGTTTGTATTCTATTGGTGTTTTGAGCTAATGTGCCTTTATTACTTCGACGGTAAGCTAGTATCATGTCCAAAGCCCCACCTATGCTATATTAAAGGCATGATTAGATAATGTGTAAAGATCCTATGCTCTATCTCTCTCTTTTAGAATAAATTATTTTTTATATTTCTTGTGATTTTGATATGAGGCCCATGCTTTCTTTCCCATATAGCTTTTGATTAATGCTTTTATTATCTTATGAACACTTGATGATGTGATAAGATGGCTTCTTTGGGGTCCTTTGGGGTTCCAATTGCCATGTGACACCTAAGGCCTTGCTTAGGTCATGATAAACATGGTATCAAAGAAAAAAGTTTTTATTGTCCTAGGATTCCAGTATTTTGCATCAAGTAGATTCTTGTTCATTTGTGTGGCGCTTGTCATATCTATGAGTAGGAGGCTATGAGATACTTTAAGAAAATTCACTTCTTTTGCGATCTATATCGTGCCATGTAGTATACGTTAAGATTTCTCCTCTCTAATAATTGTCCTTGTAATTTTCAAAAGATGCCTCCTTGAAGAGCACCTTTGCACTGGGGAAATAATGTTAAAGTGGGACAAGCTCTTCCAGTTCTTCAAGATCCCTATGATGGTCGAGCCAGTCACTAATGTAGAGTTTTGTACTACCTTCCAAATTCTATCCCAAGTGGTTGTGGCTCAAGCTAACCAAGGTGGATTTTTTCATAATTTGGGAACCCTGACAAGTAGATGTTGGGAAATTATGAGAATGAACCCACCTAATTTCCATGGTTCCAAGGTGGATGAAGATCCATAAGAATTTATTGATGAGGTTTACAACATTGTTGCTATCATGGGAGTGTCCTAGGATGAGAAGGCTAAGTTAATGACTACAAACTTAAGGGTGTTGCTAGGGTGTGGTATGAGTAATGGAAAAGTGAAAGAATTAAGGGCTTTGGTCCTATTTCTCTGGAGGAGTTCAAAAGTGCTTGTCTGATCCTTTCTTTCCCATAGAATTGCGGGAGGCTAAGATTGAAGAGTTTATCAATCTTCATCAAGTTAGGATGAGTGTGAGAGAATATGCCCTCAAGATTACTAAGTTGTCCAAATGTGCTCTCTTTATGGTTTCATATCCAAGGGAAAGGATGAGTAAGTTTGTGATGCGTGTCTTTGACTTGGTGTCCCAAGAGTTTTAGACAACCATACTGATCAAAGAGATGGACATTTCAAAGCTTATAACATATGTAGAGCAAATTGAGTATAAGAAGATGAGAAAGATGACTAGGGAGTCCAAGATGGCTCATGTAGATAGTGGAGGTTCTCTTACCAAAAATCTAACAATGATGGAAATAGGATCGACAAAGGTGGGCAAAGGTATACCAGTCAAGGTGTATCCATCACTTCTACTAAACCATTCAACAAAGGTAGGGGATCAAACCTTAAGGTTCAAGGATATGGTTCCGGTGCTCAAGTTACTCTCACTTGTAAGAAGTATGGGAAAACCCATAAGAGAAAGTGTCTAGCTAGGTTTGATTTGTGCTTTAGGTATGGGAAGCCCAGTCATCATGTTAAGGATCATAGGAGTGGTGGTGTACATTAGTGATATATTCGTTAATTCCTAAAATGAAGAGGAATGTATAGGTCACTTGAGAATTATGGTGCAAACCTAAAGGGATAAGCAATTATTTGCCAAATTTAGCAAGTTAGAATTTTCATTGAGAGAGGTATCTTCCTTGGTCACATTTTGTCAAATGATGGTATTATAGTTGATCCAAAGAAAATGAAAATGGTAAGAAATTGGCCTAGACCCTTGTCTCCTTCAAATATTAAGAGTTGTTTTAGTTTAGCCAGATACTATAAGAGGTTTTTTAGGTATAGCCGGATACCATGCATATTTGATCACCAAGAGGTCGAGTGTCGACAATGAAGGTTATTTGATTTTTGGTTACACGTGGTATCTGTGTTACCCTTTTTACTATAACTATTTATGATTTTACTTTCTGTCTTTTGTACCAGAACATTTTTATTCGTATTGACGTCCTGTTGTTGCCTGGGGACACTACATTTTGTTTTGTGCGTGCAGGTTCAAGTAGGGACCCTGATTAACCCTTCCACTAGGAGCCTAGTTTAGTTGTGAGTTGGTGATCTCCACCTCTTCCAGGGGTTTTCATTGGATGCCTACTTTTTATCATATAGTTGCATATAGTTGGGACCCTGTCCTTGAAGTGTTTGTGACACTCTTAGAGGCTATTGTGGATATGTTATTTTAGATTGGTTCTTTTTCATTTTTTGGAATCTAGCCATAGGTTTGGCATGTATATATGTGTGTGTACGCATGTACCTCTCTTGTTATAGCCTCGTCAGCTAGCTAGTACTTTGTCATTTTTGTTTACCTACCTTCGTGTACATGACTTATTAATGACCAAGTCATGATCTATATATTGCAGGCTTAGATTTTTGAACATTGTGATGCTCGATCTTTTAACCCCTAGTTTAGTTAGATAGCATGTTTAGTGGCTTACTCAACCAATAATGGTACTAAGTTCCAGTCATGCCTCTTTTTATTTTGGGGTGTGACAAACATGGTATCAGAGCATGTCATATTCTAGGGAGTCCATAAATCCATGTCTAGTAGGTTCTTACTTATGGGTATTTTATGCACCACACTTATAATTAGGAGGCTCTAAGGCATTTAGGGGTGGTTACATTTCCTTCACTTAATAGATTGTGTTATCTAGCAAAGATATAGGAACATATGAAATCTTAATCATTCTTTGTGGTTTTTATTTAATTAAGCTGCCTACACTCAAAAGATGGCATATTATGAGACAAGTATGGATCTAAGGTAAGGTACCAGTCATTCCTCTCCTAGTCATGGAGATATATTTCCTGTAGGGGCTCAAAGTGAGTCTGCAGTACCCATAGTACCAGCTTTCCTAGTACTTGTTGAGGACCAAGGAGATCCAGTACCCCCAGCCCTACCAAAAACTAGGATCAGAGAATGAGGGAGGCAGTTCAGCTACTAACTAGGATGGTTTCCATGCATGAGAGAGAACTAGAGGCTGGAGTAGATGCTAGAAGAGATCGAGCATAAAACTCAAATGTACGAGAGTTTCTTCACACGGTCCCCCCAATATTTATGGGATCTTGTTCCACTGAGGATCTCCAAGACTTTATAGACCATATGTATAGAGTATTGAGGGTGATACATGCCTTCCTCATCGATGTGGAGTTAGGTATTTTTGACTATGTGATGTCACCATCTTGTGGTATGCGACATGGGAGAGATACAGATGGCTTGATACTCCTCCAGAAAAGTGGGAAGACATCTCCGAGGCATTTAGCCCATTATATTCCATAAGAGGTTCTGGAGACCCATCTTAACTAGTTTATCAATATGAGGCAGAAGGATATGAGGGTAAGTGAGTATAGACTTAGGTTGAATTCTTTGGCTAGATATACACCAGATATTATGCGTACCATGAGTGCTAGAGTTCATCGTTATATGGATGGTTTGGGGGATCATCTGATCAGAGATTGCAGGATAACATCATTACAAGATGATGTAGATATTTCCCATATACAAGCTTTCACTCAGACTACAGAGGACCTTTCTCCTTGAATTCGTAATACCTGTAGGGATAAAAAATAGAGTAAGAGGGCTCTCACTATGGGGTCTTGTAAGGAGCCATGGGTGATTTTAGGCCTCAGCTTCATCGATATCCACCTTGGTTATAGGTAGTTTCCCACCACAGATCCAGGGTCACCAATTTGATCATTATATTCAGTCAGGACAGGGGTAGAGTTGAGGATAGTTTGAGAGCCATTGATAGGAGCATTCTGCACAAATGAGACAACCTACTCCTCTATGTACACAATATGATAAGCTTCATACTGGGCAGTGTGGAAATAGTTCAAGTGCATGTTACCATTATGGATAGACAAGATATTTTATTAGCCAATGCTCGAGGATAGGTAGAGGCACAACAACTCAAGCTTCAGGATTTGCAATAGTCTCTTCATCCTTAGTACGTGCTTCTCGACCAGGTCCATAGTCTACTTAGGGTTATGTAGAGGGAGAGGTGGAAGAGACACTTTAGGTTTTACTGGTGGCCAGAATCTCTTTTACATACTCTCAAGCTAATACGATTCAAAAGCATCTCAAGATATTATCACAGATATATTGATGATACATTCTCATGTTGATTATGCACTGATAGATCTTATCTCTACATTTCTGTATATTACTCCATATATTGTTGGTATGCTTGATATGAGACCCGAGATATTACCGTGATAGTTCAGATATCTACATCGATTGGTGACATAATTATAGCTAGTCATATTTGTCAAGGTTGTATAGTGTTAATTAATGAGCGCCCAACCTCTGCTGGTTTAGTTGAATTGAATATGCTAGATTTTTATGCCATTATGGGTATGGTTGGTTAGTAGCTTGTTATGCTAAGATTGATTGTCGTGCAAAGCTAATCTACTTTCATTTTATAGTGAACCTGTCCTTGAATGGAAAGGTAATGCCACGCATAAGAGTAAGTTTATTTTATACCTTACGGATTAGAATCTAATTGTTAAAGGTTGTACATATCATCTAGTTTATGCTAGGTATGTTGATTAGGAGCTGGCGACCCTTTAGTTAGACCCTATTGTAAATTTATTCCTGATGGCATTCCGTGATGAGCTTTCAAGAATTCCCCTTGAAAGGAAAATTTACTTTGTAATAGATTTGCTTCCCGATATACAGCCTATATTCATTCCATGTTATAGCATGACTCTTATAGAGCTATAGGAATTGACGGAGCAACTGAAGGACTTACTCAATAAAGGATTTATTAGGTTAAGTACATCACCATAAGATGATCTAGTGCTTGTTGTTTGAATAAAAGATGGCTCTTTGCGAATGTGTATCGATCACAAACAACTGGATAAAGTCACGATAAAGAATAAGTATCCTCTTTCGCGGATTGAGGACTTGTACGACTAATTACAAGGTGCCAAATGGTTTTCAAAGATTCACTTGCAATCCAATTACTACCAGCTTCAAGTCAGAGATGTTGATATTCCAAAGACAATATTTAGGATGAGGTAAGGACATTTTGAGTTCCTTGTCATGTCTTTCGAGTTTACAAATGCCTAGCAGCTTTGATGGATCTAATGAATCGAATCTTTAAACCATTATTGGATAAATTTATGGTTGTATTTACTAACAACATCTTGACATATTCATGGTTAGAAACTGAACATGCAAACCGCTTGCAAGCTATATTACAGATTCACCAAGACAACATGTTATATGCTAAATTCTCCAAATGTGAATTTTGGTTAACTTCTGTAGCTTTTCTTGGTCAAGTTATTACTGGCGATGGTATCAAGGTCGATGGCCAGAAGATTGAAGTAGTGATAGTTTTTCCAAGGCCCCTTGAATATGACAAAGGTCCATAGCTTTTTAGGCTTGACAGGATATTATAAAAGGTTTGTCAAGGGATTCTCCTCTATCTAGGCACCACTAAAAAAATTGACACATAAAGAAGCTAAATTTTAGTGGACTGAAGCATGTGAACAGAGTTTTCAGGAGCTAGAAAAAAGGCTTACCATCACACCTATCTTGGCTCTTCCAGATGAAAGCAAAGGTCACATTCCATATTATGATGCCTCAAGAATTGTCTTAGGTTGTGTTCTTATGTAGCATAGTAGGGTTATTGCATACACTTCTAGACAATTGGGAAAACATGAACAAAACTATCTTATTCATGACCTTGAGCTTGTTGTAGTTATTTTTTCCCTAACTATTTGGCGGCATTATCTGTATGAGTTTATATTAATGTTTTTATCAGCCACTAGAGCCTCCAATATTTATTTACACAAAATGAGTTGAACCTATGATAATGGAGATGGCTATAATTACTTAATGACTATGGTGTTGACATTTTATACCATCCCAAGAAGCTAGTGGTGTTGTTGATGCACTTAGATGGAAGTCCATAGATAGTCTAAGCCATGTTGAAGCTGATAGGTGAAAATGACAAAAGACCTATGTCAACTAGCTAGTTTGTAGGTGCAATTAGTAGATACAAAGGATAGAGGTGTAATTGTTTAGAACACAATGTAATCTTCCTTTGTTACTGAAGTAAAAGAGGACAATGCGAGGATCCTAAGGTTATGATAGTGAGGGAAAGTATTGCACAATAGTAGTATCCTTCAATTGAGCTAATTGGACATGGAGTCCTTAGGTGCCAGGGCCACCTATCTGTGCCAAACATCAGAGCGCTCCATGCCAAGATTCTTTTTGAGGCCCATTACTATAGATATTTAGCACACCCTAGAGCGACAAAAATATATCGAGACCTTTGATAAATCTATTGGTGGAATGCCATGAAAAAGGATATAATAGAGGTAGTAGCTTAATGTCCCAACTGCCAGCAAGTTAAACTAGCAGATTAGAGACCTGGAAGCCTAGCTTAGCATAATGAGCTTTTGTTATGGAAATGGGACAAGATAAATATGGGCTTCATCACTGGTTTTCCTTGTACTCCATTCATGCATGATTCTATTTGGATAATCATTGATAGGCTGACAAAATCAGCTTATTTCTCACTAATAAAAAAGACATATTCAGCAGAGAATTATGCTAGATATTACATTCGGGAGATTGTTCGCCTTTATAGAGTTCCTTTATCAATTATCTTAGATCAAAGGGCTCAATTTACTACATATTTTTGGAAGTCTTTCCAAAAGGATCTAGGCACTCAAGTAAATCTTAGCATGGCTTCCATCCATAAACTGATGGACAGGCAAAGCGTACTATTAAAACCATTGACGATATGATATGTGCCTACGTGCTAGACTTTAATGAAAGCTGGGATGATCACCTACCTCTTATCAAGTTCACTTATAATAACAACTTCTAAGCTAATATTCATATGGATCCTTATGAAGCATTATTCGGGCTAAGGTATAGGTCACCGATTGATTGGTTTGAGGTTAGGGAGGCAAAGCTGCTAGGCCCTAATCTAGTCCAACATGCGATGGAAGAAGTGAAACTTATTAGAGATTGATTACGAATAACCCAGAGTGGGCAAAAGTTAAAGATGTTCGACAACTAGACCTAGAGTTTGATATAGATATTGGGTTCTCTAAAAGTATCATCTATGAAGGGTATCATGCGATTTGGAAAGAAATGGAAGCTTAGTCCTAGCTATGTTGGACCACATAAGATTATTCAAAAATTGGCAAGGTGGCGTACGAGTTTGATTTGCCTTCAGAATCAGGAGATGTCCATTCAGTGTTTCCTGTATCTATGTTGCGTAGGTGCATTGGAGATACTTCATGTATTACTCACATTGAGTATATTCATATTGTTGAGTACTTGTCTTATGATGAGGTACTAGTGGCTATTTTATATAGACAAGTAAGAAAGCTTTGAAATAAAGAAGTGGCCTTCAGGAAAGTGTTGTGGCGAAACAACAATATTGAGGAAATAACTTGGGACGTGGAAGATGAAATAATGAAGAAGCACCCCCAGCTATCTACAACTTAAGTTGAATCACATTTCAAATGAATTGGAAGTTATCATTTTTTAATAGCTTAAGTTTTAAACGATTTGGAAGAATAATTTGTATGCCATGTTGTAGGATAGCTATACGAAGCTTAGTAGTTGTAATTTTCAGAAATTGATTTATGGTTAGCAAGAGTAACAAGTATGTCCTCAAAAGTAACATTTTTCATAGATAGGAATGCAATCAATGGATTGTCTTGACCCATTCACGGATGAATGTTCTTAAGAGGGGAGACTGTAAGATGCCATGTTTATTGTCTTCCATAATATATGTAGTGTGGCATGTTATATTAGGCGTATATGATTTGGTACAATTCCTAAGGATGATATGACTACAAATGAGTTGTAATATCAAGGACTTAAAGTTTAAAGTCAAAGTAATCCCTTAAACATATATTCGGGATTAAAGAAATAGCCTGAGTAGTAGCTCACCTTAAATTAAGTTTCACTTTCTAGATGGAACTAAGCGTGTATAATTTGCTAATAATGGATTTTCAAATAGTATTTTCATATACACATAGTCATATGTTATGTTTTGGAGTCAAGAAAGTTGCGAGATAAAGGTTGGTCAAAGTTATCGTAAGCTTCTCTAAGAAACCTTTCATAACTTTAGGTCAAATGTATCATACTATATCTCCCAAAATATAAAGAGTTAAAAGGACCATGTCCTATCAAATCGAATTTTTACGAGTCTAGTTTTCAATTCAGAAACCCATGCATCAAACCAACTTTAGAATAAAAAGTTATGACTATTTTTGTTACGACCCAAGCTTAGGCCTTGGACGTTACACAACGAATGGGAACCCAAAGGGTCCCAAACAAGCCTCTTAGCATATCAATCATACATCGTTGGTAGTAGAAGCAAAGTAAACATTACCAAGAGATATATAAAATAGGAAGTGCGACTAAAGAAAGTCTTAAATATAAATAAAGCATAAAAGTCAAGCTCATAAAACAATAACATCATAATATACACCATACACCTCTAGACTTGGAATGTAGCGAGGGTCAAGACACTTCCAAGCTCACCCTCATAATGTCAAATGTTGAATATAAAGAAGTCTTACAAATAGCAAGAGAAAGTAGATAGTGTCCCCGAACTTGAGGGTCCGCAAGCTTTTCTTCAAATAATCTTACTAGCCACGTTAAGGATAATCAAGAGGAGCTCTAGTCCCTACATGGTGATGTCATTTAGGAATAAAGTATGGCTTCCATCCATAAACTGATGGACAGGCAA
>DF357648.1:5481-27474 GCA_000787875.1 Solanum virginianum | reverse complement strand
TATGTAGGATGCAATGCAACAAGACATAAGCCAATATAGTCAAAATTCATAGTAATAGGCAATAGATAAGCATAATGTCATTATGGCATGATGCAATAGATGAGCACAATCTCAATATAGCATACATGACCAATGGTTGAAGTAAGACATGTTTATAAATCATTAAACTTGCATAGAACATGATACATATGTGGGAAGAGACCTCAACCGATAAAGAATAAGACCAAGCGAGCTACAACTTGGAATCCCGATGATTACCCCTCATCGATAAAGAGGTGGTCTACTTACCAACCTTACTTCACCTTACGGGAGCCCATCCCATTTTGGAGAAGTAACCCCCTTACAGGAACCCATCCCATTTTGGGGTAGATTTTATGATAAAGTGTACTAAATGGATCCACTAGTATAGCAAGGGTATAACATAATCCTATGTTGGCATATAGTTTGAGGAAAGGAGTATGGACCCTTGAAAATAGTCTACACCGACATCATACTTTAATAACTTATAATAAACATGGAATCATGACATGAATAGCTCTTAAAAATACTTGACCTCTAGTTATGAGCCCAACTTGAAACATGAGAATAGATCATAATCATACATGAACCCTTGCTTTAAAAATAAATACCTCACAAGAGCTAAAATCTTGAAAATAGGGCTTAGCTTCATACTTGTATAGTCATAGATAATTTCATGAATTCATAACATACTTGATAGCCCATATTCATCATGAAGTCACTTAACTTGTGATACATGTAAATAACTTGAGAATTCTTGACTTGACATTTCATCTAACACTTGGTGGACACATATGAGAACATGTTTAAATCATGCAAAATGTAAGAGCATAGATCATGAAATAGTGAAATCAATGCATCTTAAAGTCATGTTAATCAGTCCACCAACATCATGGTAAAACCCTACCATGAGTAACTTGTAAATCATATCAAACTTCACAACAACTCATAGGTTTCATAGCTTGAATCATGTACAGACTCAATAGACAAAGATCAATTTATAGTATAACCTTAAAATAGATATTCATTCATAATCAACCATATTTGATAAAAACATAATATAAATCATGCTCATATTTCATAATAGTAGACACGCATAAGTAATACTTCTTGAACTCATGCAATTTTCATAAAATAGGAAGGTTGGGCTCCATGGGTAAAAGGACCTAATGGATGAAACCTACATATCTAAATTTGGGGATTCCTTGACATAGAATTGAAGGAAACTTGAAGCTTGAATGGAGTTCTTGAGATCCAGAATTAAGCTTGAGACACTAGAATTTGGATGGTAATTTTGATAAAATGGTTGAGAGGTTTTAGAGAGGGTATTTTAGTGATATAGAGTTGAAAAATGGCTGGGTATGAGAGATTTCACATCTAAATGGGCATGGGACCATGACCCCAATGCCCTTTGGCCAAATCAAAAATTAAGGGAGTGTCAATACTGCTCCGCGATAGGTCCGCATCGCGGAGCCATCGCGGACCCTCTCTGTTTTTGAAAATTTTGTGAAAATTATTTTTTGTTAAAGGTCTTCTAGAATCCAGGTTATACTTATTTCCCACTCAATTTTTTCCTCTAATCAAGAATATGAAGTCAAATTTGCGATATCACGCATAAATTTTGAGATATATGAAAATTACGATTATGGACATTTTCGAAGTACATTTTTGGGGCATTTCAATTTTATCATTGTCTCCTAAGCAAGAAATCGAGTTGCGAATCGGGTTGGGTCAAGGCTATTTAAAATTCTATAAATAAGACATTTTAAATCCCTAAAAATTTCAATTCTATTCCAACATAGTGAAGGAACTGAAGAGAGAACTTCCATGAGGTGACTGAGCAATTTAGGTATATTTTTTGCAATTTTAACATTAAAATTAGCCCTCATGACTAGAAATATGTCCCTTATACTTTGCATTATTTTTCCCTCCTATTAGTTTTATTTGGATCTGTTTTCAGAAGGTAAAAAATTGGATTTCTTGTTTTTATTCTAGGTTTACAATTGGTTTATTCAGCTAATAAACTTGGAGTTTTTTTATGATCATTTTTATGAAGTTCTACAGTCGTTTCATCGCATTAAAGCTATATGAAAATTTTGCCAAATTTTGCTCGATTATGGACTATTTATAGGTGTGTATAAGCTACATATATATAGTGGTTGCCAAACTTAGGACATAAGGAACAATTTTCGTGATGAAACTTCAGGCATTTAGACGTTCGTTGGAAAGGTATGTTAAAGCTAAGATCCTTCTGAACATTTTCAGGGTTAATGCATTATCCTAAATATTGAGTTAAGTTTTCAAACTTATTCAAAAGACATATAAAATTCCACAAGTCATTTGTATATGCTATGACAGTGATTATGATGTTATGCGAATAAGTGGACCAATGAAGCCAAAATTGGCTAAATTATTTCTATGGCCAACTATATGTATCTAATATTCATATCATACATGCAGTCTATGCATAGACTTCAAGTTTATAATAGGAGGTAAGAGGCCTATTTACCCAAATGACTATACATATGTATATTAGACAGATGGCCATAGGTTGGAGAATATGACATTGGTTAGCTACCGAAAAGGACCACCTTTGCTAGCATTTGGTTGGGTATGTCATGCGTTTGCATCTACATATATGTATTAACGACATGCGATTACTTAAGCACATTATGCATATTTGATCACTAGGAGGTCGAGTGTCGGCCAAGAAGGTTATTTGAGTTCTAGGTACAGGTGGTCTCTCTATCACCCTTTTTACTAAAGCTATTTATGATTTTTCTTTCTATCCTCCATACTAGTATATTTGTACTAACATCCTATTATCTGGGGATGCTACATTTTGTTTCATGTGTGTAGGTTAAGATATAGATTCTGATTGAACCCTCCACTAAGAGCCCAGTTTAGCTATGAGTTGGTAAGCTCTACCTTTTCCTAGAGCTTTCATAAGATGCCTACTCTTTGTTGTACAGTTGGTTATAGTCGGGGCCCTGTCTGGGTAGTGGTAGTGACACTTTTAGAGGCTATTGTGGACTTGTTATTTCTGATTGGTTCTTTTTAATCTTTTAGGCTCTAGCTATAGGTTTGGCATATATATATATATATGTGTGTGTGTGTGTGTGTGCGCGCGCGCGCGCGTATGTACCTCTCTTATTGCAACCTCATTGGGTAGCTAGTACTCTTATCATTTTGGTTTACCTACCTAGGTGTATATGACTTATTATTGACTAGATAATGACCTAAA
Organism: Solanum virginianum; assembly: GCA_000787875.1. NCBI lineage: Eukaryota > Viridiplantae > Streptophyta > Magnoliopsida > Solanales > Solanaceae > Solanum > Solanum virginianum. Next base: position 24,212 of record DF357648.1, on the reverse strand, counting down.
TATTCTAGGCTTAGTTTTTCAGATGTTATCTTGCCCAATAATTTGGCCCCTAATCTAGTTAGCTAGCATGTTCAGTGGCTTACTCGATCAATGATGATATTGAGTGCCAATCGCACCTCCCCTCATTTTGGGGTGTGAGATGATCTATGTATCTTTAAATCATGAAAGGAAGCATCATACAAGATGTCATAACCTAGCATATATACCTTTATAGGAATAGAACTATAATAGGCAATAAGACTGAAATGCCTCAAAAATGCCCGAAATTATGCCTCGAAAATGCTTATAATCATAATTTATATATATCTCAAAATTCATGTGTAATATCGAAAATCCAACTTTATATACTTGATCAGGGGGAAAAATAGGGTGGGAAATGGGTATATCTCAATTTTGGAGGACCCGTAACAAAATTTCATTTTTCTCAACTTTGCAATTTCCAGTGTGCATCCGCGTTGGCTCCACAACACAGACCCATCACGGAGTAGTGTTGTGACTTTCTTATTTTTCCTATTTTAGCCTAAGGCATTGGGGTCTTGGCCCCATTCCCTTTTATGCATAAAAACACCTATACTTTGTGATTTTTCAACTCTATATCATTGAAGACACTCTCAAAACCCTCTCTAACACTTAGCCAAATATGTCATCCAAAACTCATGTGTCCCAATCTCTTTCAACTCTATATCACTCAAGACACTCTCAAAACCCTCTCTAAAAGTTAATCAAATATTTCATCCAAATTCAAGTGTCTCAAGCTTCATTTCGAATCTCAAGAACTTCATTCAAGCTTCAAGTTCTCATTCAAATCTACATCAAGAAAACCTAAGTTTAAGGTATATGGGTTTCAACCATTGGGTCCTTTCACTCATGGTGCCAACCTTCTATTTTATGAAATTTGGCATGTTTCCAAGTTGTGTTACTTATGGGTATTACTAATTATGAGTTATGATTACAAATTATGTTGGCATTTTATGAAATGTTGATTGGAATCACATGTCTACCTATTTCAAGCTTATACTATGAGATGGTTTATCTATTGTGACTATGCATGTTTTGGACAATGAAAATATGATCTATTATGAGATTCAATGAAGGATTTCAAGGTATCTTACATGAGGGTTTTACTATGTGTCGGTGGATTGATTTATGTTGAGTTTTCTCACACAACTTCACTCTTGAATTGCATGATTTTTAAGTAGCATTACATATCCACCAAGTGTTTGATAAAATGTCCGATAATAGATTCTTGAGTTATTGATGATCTATTGCATGGCCTATGAGTCAAGTGACTTTATTATGATGAAAGTAATGTATGTAGGTGATGAATTCATGAAAAGTATCTATAGTGTTGCAAGTTGACCACACTTTGTTGAAAGGGTGATATGCCTCAACCACTTTGATGGGGGTGTTATGCTCATTTACCATGTTGAGAGGTATATACTTTGGCGACTTTGATAGGGGGTACTATTCCCATCTACCATTCTGAGGGGTATATCTCTTGACCACTTTGATGGGGGTGATATGCCCATATACCATGTTGAGGTGTATATACCTTGACCACTATAATGGGAGGTGACATGCCCATCTACCAATTGAGGGGTATATACCTCAATCACCTTCCAAGGGGATGACAGGCCATGGATTCCAAGTACTAGCTTGCTTGGTCTATTATGATGGTCTCTTCTTACACATGTAATATGTTTTATACAAGCATGATTTACTTCAAGCATTGATCATGCATGCCATGTTGCTAATATACTATTCCTTGCTTATGGTTATGCATTTTGACAATTTTGCCTATCTCTTATTGCATTGCATCCTACATACTTAGTACATTTAAACGTATTAACGCATACTTTATGCCTACATGATATTACTATATAGGAACTGGAGCTCCTCATGATCATCCTCCACGTGGTTAGTTTTGGACATCTTGAAGATAAGCTTTGGTGAGTCCTCAAGTTTGGGCACACTAGCTATGCTGCTCTCCCTTTGCTTACTCTTTATGTTGAACTCTTGATACTATGAGAGTGAGCCCGAAAAGTGTCTTAGCCCCGCTCAAATCTATATTTAGAGGTGTTGTCGGAACAAATGATGTACTTATGCTTTAAGCTTTGACTCTTCTATGATCTATGATATCAAAGACTTCTCTTTATCCTTATTTATACTCCTTTGATGTTGTTTACTTTGCTTCCGCGACCAAGGATTTGTGATTGATATGCTAAGATGCTTGTTTGGGTTCCTTCGGGTTCCTATTCACCATGTCATGTCTAGGCCCTAGGCTTGGGTCTTGACAATCTTGGTATCAGAGCAGTAGCTTGTTAATGATCCTCGAAATCTAACACACCGCGTTGATTAGAGTCTTATTCATAGTTGTGGTTCTATGATGCATTTAGGAAATATTTCCCTTCTTCATAATCTATGTCATGCTATAGACGTTAAGGTAAGGTTTTTCCCTAATGAATGTTCTTTGTTATTTTAGATCATGCTTATTCCAAGAGGAAGAAGAGCTCGTTCACCCGAGGAGTAGTCGGCGCCTCCTACTCCCTAAGCTCCTCATGATTGGGGAGTGGCCCATGAAGAGTTCCGGGTTACCATTACCATGTTGTCCCATGTCATTACTAATCAAATCAACCAAGGGTCCCAAGCCCCTCATGCTCCTACTCCAATCTCAAGGATGAGGGATTTTACTAGGATGAACCCACCGAAGTTCCACTGATCTAAAGTGGATGAGGATCCTCAAGAATTTATTGACGAAGTGTATAAAGTTTTGTCTATTATGGGCATTAGATCAGAGGAGAAAGTAGAGTTGGTGGCATACCAATTCAAGGTGGTGGCTCAAATTTGGTTCACCCAATGGAAGTTGGAGAAGAGGAACAATAATATGATCCTTTAGAAAGAGCCTAAAATGGCGTTTCTCAACCGGTTCTTCCCTCTTCAGCTAAGGGAATCCAAAATGATGGAATTTATAAATCTAAAGCAAGGATCTATGAGTGTGAGGGAGTATGCCCTCATGTTCAATCAACTCTCTAAGTATGCTCCACAATTGGTGGCTGAGCCGAGGTCTAGGATGAACAGATTTGTGATGGGTATGTCTGACTTAGTTAATAAGGAGTGTCGTGCCACCATGTTGATAAGTGATATGGAATTTTCCTACCCCATGACATATGCTAAAGAATTGGAAAGGGAGAAGCTTAGAAAAATAAGGAGTAGTGAGGCCAAGAGGGGCCCCTTTTTAAGGTAGGTTCCAAAGTCCCAAGAGTGGCCGGGTTTCACCAAGGCCAAGGGTCTTCCAATGCTCCTAATAGAAGGTTTGCTAATGACAATCCAACGGTCTAAGGTGGTGGTGTTGTGGTGCCTAATACTATGTGCCCAAGATGTGGTAGAGGCCATAATGGCCCATGTTTGAAGGACATTAATGCTTGTTATGGTTGTTGTGGAGTGGGTCATAAGGTGATTGATTGTCCTCGTAATCGCAACAAGGGTAGAGATGGTCATCCACAAATCCAAGGTGCAAATGCTAGTCCTAATAGGAAAGGAGACCAACAAGGAGGTGCCCCAAGGCAAAATCAATTCTATACTTTCCAAGGGAGACAAGGGGTGGATGAGGTGCCTAATGTCATCATCGGTATGTTAAAGGTTTTTAATTTGGATGCGTATGCTTTGATAGACCCGGGTGCCACTCTTTCTTTTATTACTCCATTTGTTGCCAAAAAGCATCACGTTAGTCCCAAATTATTGTGTGAGCCTTATAAAGTGTCTACTTCCATTGGTGCATCCATTGTTGCTAGAAGGGTCTATAGAAATTGTCCCATTTTCATTTTGCATAAAATATTGCCTTGTGACTTTGTGTAATTAGATATGGTGGATTTTGATGTCATTCTTAGGATGGATTGGTTGCATGAATATTATGCTTTTATTGATTGTAGAACCCGTAGGTTCAAATTTCAATTCCCTAATGAACCCATCCTTGAGTGATGCATGCATACTATGCTTCTATTGATTGCAAAACCCTTAGCGTCAAATTCCAATTCCCAAATGAACCTGTTCTTGAGTGGAAAAGTCATGATGTGGTGGTCAAGAGTAGATTCATTTCTTGCATTAAAGCCCAAAAGTTGATTTCTAAGGGGTGTCTCTATCATGTTGTGAGGGTTAGAGATGTTGAGTCCAAGGTACTTCCTATAGAGTCGGTTCCAGTGGTTAATGAGTTCATTGATATATTTCTCGATGAGCTTCCCGGTGTTCCTCCTGAAAGAGAAATAGATTTTGGCATAGACCTCCTTCCTAATACTCAACATATTTCTATCTCCTTTACCATATGGCCCCGATGAAGTTGAAGGAGTTGAAGGAGCAATTGAGGAATTTGTTGGAGAAGGTTTTATAAGGCCTAGTCAATCACTTTGGGGTGCATCGGTGTTGTTTGTGAAGAAGAAAAATTATTCTTTTACAATGTGCATTATTTATGGGCAACTTAATAGAGTCACCATAAAGAACACATACCCTCTACTAAGGATTGATGACCTTTTTGACAAACTTCAAAGGGTTAGTCACTTCTCTAAGATTAATCGTGGGTTCAGGTATCACCAAGTGAAAGTGAGGGAGTGTAACATTCCCAGGATGGCTTTCCAGACTAGGTATGGGCTCTTATGAGTTTGTTGTTATGTCCTTTGGGTTGACTAATGCACCGACTATATTAGCTTCTGTCAAGGTTCTTTGGAAGGTATGGGCACTTGGAGTTTGTGGTTATGTCCTTTGGGTTGACTAATGCACCGACTATATTCATGGATCTTATGAATAGGGTCTTTAAACCCTATCTTGACTTTTTTGTGGTGATTTTATTGATGATATCTTGATTTATTCCCATAGTGAAGAGGAGCATGTGAATCACTTGAGGGTGGTATTCTAAATCTTGAGGGAGGAGAAGTTGTATGCCAAATATGAAAAATATGAGTTTTGGTTGAAAGAGGTTGTTTTCCTAGAGCATGTGGTGTCGGGGGATGGTATTAAGGTGGGCTCTATGAAGACGGAGGTGATTAGAAATTGGCCTAGACCTTTGACTCCATTGGATATTAGGAGTTTCTTGGGTTTGGCAGGTTATTACCGGAGGTTTGTAAATAGGTTCTCTTCTATTGCTTCTCCTATGACTAAGATGGCCCAAAAGAAGGCGAAATTTGTGTGGACCGACGAGTATGAAAAGATTTTTCAAACTTTGAAGGATAAGCTTGTCTCTGCTCCTATCTAGTCTCTACTGGAAGGGTTGGAAGGGTTTGTTGTGTATTGTAATTCCTCAAGAATTGGTTTGGGTTGTGTTTTGATGCAAAATGGTAAGGTGATAGGATATGCCTCTAGGCAATTTAAGGTCCATGAGAAGAATTATCCTACCCATGATCTTGAATTGGTGGTCGTGGTATTTGCTTTGAAAAGTTGGCATCATTACTTGTATGGGATTCATGTTGATTTATTTACCGACCACAAGAGTCTCTAGTATGTGTTCACCCAAAAAGATCTTAACTTGAGACAAAGAAGGTGGTTGGAGCTCCTTAAAGATTATGATATGAGTGTGCATTATTACCCCGACAAAGCTAATGTTGTGGCCGATGCTCTAAGTAGGGTGTCTATGGGTAGCCTATCTCATATTGATGATGGTGACAAAGAGGTTGCTCGAAGGTCCATTAGTTGGCTAGATTGGGGGTTAGGTTAGAAGATGTTAACAATGGTGGCGTAGTGGTTGTTGATGGTTCTAAGTCTTCATTAATTGAGGAGGTAAAGGCAAAACAAGATCTTGATCCCGCCTTGCTAGAGTTGAAGGCCTTGGCGAGAGATGGTAAGGTGGAGGTTTTCTCCAAAGGGGGAGATGGTGCCCTTAGGTATCAAGGTAGGTTGTGTGTGCCTAATGTTGATGACTTAAGAAAGTAGATTTTAGATAAGGCTCATAATTCTCCCTATTCTATTCACCTTGATTCTACCAAGATGTATGGAGATTTGAGGGAAGTGAATTTATGGGGTGGTATGAAGAGAGATATTGCTAAATCTATTTGTCACAATTGCCAATAAGTAAAAACTGAACATCAAAGGTCGGGTGGCCTAGCCCAAGATATAAAGGTTCCTACTTGGAAGTGGGAGGAAATCAACATGGATTTTATGGTTGAGTTGCCTAAGACTAGAAAGCATTTTGACTCTATTTGGGTTGCGGTTGATAGGATGACAAAGTTAGCTTATTTCTTACCAGTAAAAACTACTTATGGTGCCGAAGATTATGCTAAGTTGAACATTCATGCATTGGTTAGATTTCATGGGGTGCCTTTGTCTATCATATCATATCATGGTGCTCAATTCACTTCTCACTTTTGGAGGTCCTTCCAAAGAGGTCTTGGTACCAAGGTTAAGCTTAGTACAGCCTTTCACCCTCAAACGGATGGCCAAGCTGAAAGAACTATCCAAACCCTTGAGGAGATGTTTAGGGCTTGTGCATTGGAGCTTAAGTGTAGTTAAGATGATCATCTTTTATTGATTGATTTTGCATATAACAATAGCTATCATTCTATAGAGCTTGTGTTTTGGAGTTTAAGGGTAGTTGGGATAAACATCTTCCACTCATTGAGTTTGCTTACAATAATAGTTATCATTCAAGCATTGGTATGGGTCTTTTTGAGGTTCTCTATGGTAGACGTTGTAGATCTCCGGTTGGATGGTTTGAGGTGGGGGAGATGGCTTTGTTGGGTCCTGATTTGGCTATGGAGGCCATAGAGAAGGTAAGGTTGATAAGGGAGAGATTAAGAACAGCCCAAAGTCGACAAAAGTCCTATTCTGATATGACGAGAATGGATCTTGAATTTAATATTGGCGATTGGGTCTATTTGAAGATCTCACCGGTCCGGTTTAGCAAGAAGGGCAAGTTGAGTCCAAGATTTGTCGGTCCTTAAAGAGTGTTGAGAAGGATCGGTAAGGTAGCCTATGAGTTAGAGTTGTCCAATGATATGAATATGGTTCATCTGGTCTTTCATGTATCTATATTGAGAAAGTGTGTGGGTGACCCAAATGCTATTGTACCTTTGGATATTGTGGGTGTGATGGAAGATAATTTGATTTATGATGAGGTTCCGATAGAAATTTTGGATAGACAAGTGAAGAAGTAGAGAAATAAGGATGTAGCTTCCGTCAAGGTTCTTTGGAAAAACAAACAAGTTTAAGTGCCACATGGGAAGCCAAGGCGGACATGCAAAAGTGATATCCATATCTCTTCCACTCCACTCAAGCCTAAGGTACTAACTTAAGTCCCTTACATGATTTCAAGTCTTAAGTTTCAGCCCTTATGTCATTTGTATGCATTCATGTTTATGTAGACAAGTTTATGGTGATTTTTGACACTTAAGTTGAGATTTTTTAAATGATGTTTAAATATATTTGTTGTATTCATGTGTTGGGACAAAATTGTCATGATTACCTCTCTTATATATGTTTCTATGACATTTGGGGATGAATGTTCCTAAGGGGGAGATATTGAAATGCCCTAAAAATGCTCGAAAATGTGCCTCGGAAATGCCCATAATCATAATTTTCATATATCTCAAAATCTGTGCGTGATATCGAAATCCAACTTCATATTCTTGATCAGGGGAAAAATTGAATGGGAAATGGGTATAACCCCGATTTTAGAGGACCCGTAGAGAAATTTCATTTTCGCTAACTATGCAATTTCCAGTGTGCATCCACGTTGGCTCTGGGATGTGGACCCATTGTGGAGCAGTGTTATGACTTCTTTATTTTTCTTGTTCATCCTAAGGCATTGGGGTCTTGGCCCTATGTCTTTTTATGCGTAAAAACACTTATACTTAGTCATTTTTCAACTTTATATCACAAAAGACACTCTCAAAACCCTCCTTAACACAGCCAAATATGTGATTGGGGTAGACTAGGTATAAGCCCTGATGAGAGACTTGACCCACAGGGTCGACTTGATGAGATAGTTTGTTGCACAGATTGTGGAGCAGGGTTTGGACCTTGCATGGCATGATTTTATTCAAGCTTCAAGTTCTCATTTAAATCTACATCAAGAAAATCCAAGTTTGAGGTATGTGGGTTTCAACCATTGGGTCCTTTCGCCCATGTTGCCCAACCTTCCTTTTTATGAAATTTGCATGTTTCCAAGTTGTGTTACTTATGGGTATTACTTATTATGAGTTATGATTAAAAACCATGTTAGGGTTTTATGAAATGTTGATTGAAATCACATGTCTACCTATTTCATGCTTATACTATGAGATGGTTTGTCTAATTTGACTATGCATGTATTGGGCTATGAAACTATGATCTATTATGAGATTTGACAAAAGATTTCAAGGTATCTTACATAAGGATTTTATTATGTATTGGTGGGTTCATTTATGTTGAGTTTCCTCACATGATTGCACTCTTGGATTGCATGATATTGAACTAGCATTGCACACCCACCAAGTGTTTGATAGAATGTCAGGTTATGGATTCTTAAATTATTGATGATCAATTGCATGGCTAATGAGTTAAGTGACTTTATGATGATGAAAATGGTATGTATGTGATGATTACCATGAAAAGTATCTATAATGTTGCAAGTTGACCACACCTTGTTGAGGGGGTGATATGCCTCAACCACTTTGATGAGGGGTGCTTTGCTCATCTACCATGTTGAGGGGTATATACCTTGGCCAATTCGATTGGAGGGGGGTGCTATGCCCATCTACCATGTTGAGGGGTATATACCTTGACCATATTGATGGGGTTGACATGCCCATCTACCATGTTGAGGGGTATATACCTTGACCATTATGATGGGCGGTGACATACCCATCTACCAATTAAGGGGTACATACCTCAGTCACCTTCCAAGGGGGTGACATGCCTTAGATTCCAAGTACTAATTTGTTTGGTCTATGATGATTGTCTCTTCCTACACATGTATTATGTTATATATACACATGTCTTACTTCAAGCACTGATCATGCATGACATGATGCTAATATACTATCTTTTGTTTATGTTTATGCATTTTGATTATGGTCTCTTCCTACACATGTAATATGTTTTATACAAGCATGTTTTACTTCAAGCATTGATCATACATGCCATGTTGCTAATATACTATTCCTTGCTTATGGTTATTTATTTTGACTATGTTGCCTATCTCTTGTTGCATTCCATCCTACATACTTAGTACATTCAAACATACTAACGCATACTCTATGCCTACATGATGTTACCATGTAGGAATCGGAGCTCCTCACGATCATCCTTCACGTGGTTAGTTTTGGATATCTTGAAGATAAGCTTTGGTGAGTCCTCAAGTTCGGGGACACTAGCTATGCTACTCTTGCTTATGTTTATTTTTTATGTTGAACTCTTGATACTATGATGGTGAGCTTGGAAAGTGTCTTGGCCTCTGCTTAAATCTATGTTTAGAGGTGTTGTTGGAACCAATGATGTACTTATGCTTTGAGCTTTGGCTCTTCTATGTTTTATGTTATCTAGTATTTCCATTAGTCCCTTTATCCCTTTTTTATTCTCTCTTGTTGTTGTTTATTTTGCTTTTGCGACCAAGGATGTGTGATTGATTTGCTAAGAGGCTTGTTTGGGGTTCCTTCGGGATTCCCTTTCGCTGTGTCACGTCTTGGCCCTAGGCTTGGGTCGTGACAAAGACCATACGGATTATTACATGGAATCTCAATGTTTCCTCTACACCGGAGGAAAAGACTCTAGTGGTTAGCCAGAGCATCAAGGAAGTACTCCCCGACCATAGTTTATGAGTTCTACGGCTCCTATGCTGCAATAGTTCTTAGCACTCTTCCTAAGGGGAAGAAGCCCCTCGATCAGCCCAGATTGACACACACTAGAGTGAGGAGCTGGTAGGTGGATATATCCAAGATGACCATCCACCGTATGTTATTTCAGCCTAAGTTCCCAGCCCCCAAATCATCAGAAGAGTATGACCGTAGATTGGGGTAGACTAGGTATAAGCCCTGATGAGAGACTTGACCCACAGGGTCGACTTGATGAGATAGTTTGTTGCACAGATTGTGGAGCAGGGTTTGGACCTTGCATGGATAGCCACTTTATCTGAGCTTATCGTGAAGGCCTCACTTAGCTTCCCTGCTAAATTCTAGTGGGCTGTTGTGAGATCATGGAACCAACCAAATCTTGCATATAAAACTTTGATGCCAGACCTTACTATGTTTGTTGTCAGCATTGTGGTTGGCTGCGAGATTGACTAGGCTAGCCTCATCATAGAACGAATTCACAAGGTGGCCATGAAGAGGTCTACCTCCATCCCCTTTCCTTGCTTGATATACAGACTCTGTATAGAGTCAGGGGTGGAGCGTCTATATTTTCTGGACTCACTGATTGAGGTCCAGTGCACTTTGGGTGCCAGCCTGATCAAGGTTGAGGATAATCTGGTGGCCCTCCAGTGAGTACCATGCTAGCCAGCACAGATGCCAGAGATGTTCACGATGGAGCCACCACCTGAGACTCCATCCACCACCACTGTTGCTGCTACTACTGAGGAGAGGCCCCTACGCACTAAGATTGATGTGGAGAGGGGGCCCACTACTACTTCTGCCCCACAAGTCATTCCTAACCTAACAACACCCACTGGCATGGTTAATATGTCAGCAGCATCCATTCAGGCCATGGCGCAGAGACTGTCCCACACTAATTCTTTGTTGACTTAGCTACTTCAGCAGATCAGGCCTTGGGGCTGTCAGGCCATTTCAGAGTCTGAGGGATGCATGTAGGCATTCACGGTCGCTACTATCCAGGATAGACTTACATTCGTTGATGTCCGCATAGATGCTTTAGACATGGCGGATCTAGCAGAGCGCTAACACATAGCCAGCAGATATGACAGCCCTTCAGATGGAGATCCAGCAGCTCCAGGCTGACATGATAGTAGCGATGGCCACATCGGTACCACCAGACTGAGCCTCAGGTGTTGGTAGTGGACCTATTTGCTCCTGAGGAGCCATTATAGACTTTCCATGGGAAGAGGCCCCACATTGATGATGATCTAGATTTAGTGAGACTATAGACGAGGTTGATAAAAGAGTAGGGCCTTGAACTTGCCAGAATGCTAATGACTCTCATGTTCACGCTCCAATAAGAAATCGGTTGTTGTAAGCAATTAACCTAACTGAAGGTTAGGGTCGAATCCATAGGGAGTACAGGGCTTGACTACAAGACTTCACTACTAATCATTTCAAGCATCAATAACTAAATTCTCTAGGGAGAGGGGGTTGTGATTCAAAAATAAAAGTAAAATTATGGCTATACTACTACGCGAAAAAATACTTAATTTTAGGGATAACTTGGGAATTGTGTCCCCATGGTTTGTTGACTCAATTACCCTAGGTAACATAACCACAATTGAAGATTAGCATGCAGGATGGTAACTTAGGTTCTTCTAGCCCTCTTGTGAAGGTGAAGGTCAAATTTCACCATGGCGCTTGGTCGGCAACCATGGTGTGCCAACTAACCATTACTAATTGTCCCAGTCAACATCCCCTTGTCAGGTTCGGTTGATTAGACGAGAAGATATCGATCAAATCCTATAATCTACTTCCTTTTTCCTATTCATCACTACCTTGGTCAAGATCGTGATAGTAGGGGGGTTAGGTGTTGGCCACCACCAAACAACAATCATATGAAGGGAAATAGACAACACATGCAAAACCCCAATAATAAAAATACAATAAACCTAGGTTATCTCAAGTCAACTACCCATAGTTCTCACAACCCGAAGTTATAGGTGCTTAGCTACTCATGGCTAAGGTAAAATAAGCAAAAATGCACATACAAAACATAAATGAGAGTTTTACCAACAATAATGAAGAAAGTAGGCACCATAAGTTGCAAACCCACAAGCTTGATTGATCAACAATGAGTACAAAGCAAGATTTGCAATCCCCAAACTGGGTTTCCCAAGAGAGAACAATAAACTAATCTAAAAAACTAAGAAAAGATTCAAAAGATGATTGTAAAATGTCTCCTGGTCGAACTCTTTTCTAAAACCCTAACTTAAAATATATATAGTATTTACAAAACAACCCTAGAATTTATACAAAAAAGACAGCTGGCAGCTGATAAGTCTTGCAGGTACGACCCGTAGGATGACCTACCAGTCATAGTCAGGGTCTCGTAACAGGTTCTTGGCACCTTGGACTAAACTGGTATGACCCATAGGTATGAGTCGTTGCTTGAGCTATGACACGTATATTCTTCTCGTAGTCTTGGCTCTCTGATTCCTGCTATGAGTCCACCTATACGAGTCGTAGTGAAACTTATGACTCATAGGATAGCCTTGTAGGGGTGACCTCCACTTAGTAAATTTCTAAATTTTTTGGTCCTTGATTCTTGCTATGACACACCCTACGACTCGTAGCTTGGACTATGACTCATAATTGTTCTCGTATGTCCTAAGCTTTAGTAAAATCTACCATTCCCGAGCTATCCTCTCAACTATAGAGCAACAAATTTAAACCCACATAAATGCACTAGGTCCACGACCTCTGACATCTTATAACTCAATGTAAGGAACTAATAAGCATCCTCTCCCTCGCCACCCTAAAACTAGGGTTGTTTTATCTTCTGAAATTGCTCATATCTCTGCTAATCATCAACTACCAATATTGGATTATGAGTAACCTGAGATGGACGAACCATCTGAGTGGGTGTATCAACTGACACATGTTGAGGCATATAAGGTGGATGGCCTACCGAAGCTAAAATATTTTCCACATAATTATCAAATCCTTGGGCTTGTGCAGCACCTGAGAAGGGAAACCTTTCCCTTTATCGGTACCTGTGGTGTACCTCGGGCAATAGTCCCTAGCATGCCTATCGTCCTGTGAAGTGTATCCTGAAGGGTAATAGGATCCTTGATCTTTATAGGAGCCTAGTGCTGCCTAGACTCCATTGAAGGCTCAAGTGAAATGCCTCATTTATAGTCCCTCATAGGAGCTGAACCACAAGCGTGTCCTCAGCTGCTACCTCGACCTCTAGCTCAACCTGTACCTCTTCACTGAGTGGGGACCTCAATGTATCCTCACAAGCTGGCGCCTCAGCTCTGCCCGTATATAAAGATCTAGTTTTGGCTATTTGCCAAGAGAATAAACAACACTCAGCAACCTCAAAACAAACACGTACGATAAGAATTAAAAGAACAAAAAGGAAATTTGTAACAGTCTTCGTAACCTCTCAAAGATAACTAATAGACACCCTCACACCAATCCTCAAGACTCTACTCGATTGGGCTTGTACACAAGTGAGACCTACGAACATGGAGCTCTGATACCAAATTATCACGACCCAAAAATGAGTTTAATGGCACTTGCCTAACCCACCAAGACAAGTAAGCCAAAACCTACTCAATTCTACATAAAAACTAAAGCTGAAGAGATAAAGTCTAAAGATAGGACAAGCACTAGAATATCAAGTCTATAAAACCATCCAAAGAATGGCGTCACATGTATAAGCCTCTAATATAGAATACAACAGAAAGGAAAATATAAGTTTGAGTCACATTTCTCAAATAGAACATAGGATATACTAAAAAGATTCTAAGAGTCTACCAAAATAGATAAGCTGCTACCTTTTATCCGAAACCACTGAAATTGTCAAAATTTTGATTAGAGCTTCCAAACCCTGAATGTTGACCAAAGTCAAACTAGGATCCAAATTCAACTGAAAATCACTACTGTATAGAAGAAAGCTAAATAAGATGGGATCGGGCTCACTACCTATGCACATACGTACAAGCATGGGTGAGTACCAAAGCAACACGCACTCAGCAAGATGATCTAAACACAAGTAAAGGATACAAAACAAAATACTCTATCCACACCAACCACGTACCGCCGAACTACACATCTACACTCAGGAAAGTCCCAGCACAATAACAACAACATATATCTATATATATATACATAAATAACACAACAAGTATGTCCAACACCTTTCACACTCTATAGCTCAGATACACAATAACGTCTCAAAATATAGCTCAAATTATATGTCAAATATCTCACAATAGTTTTCAGATATTCAACAGATATAGTCCAAGCATAATCATCTCATAATCCAATCTCATTAACTAAATCAAGTTATAAACTCAAGTACGATGATATGAAATGAAATGAATCAATATAATGTCAAGTAATTATGATGCCTATCTATCCTACGATACACATCTGCTGAAGTCATCAGTCTAGAAGCCATGGGGGACATATTTTGCCCATGTACCTACCCTAGATCGTGAGGCCCATTCCTAGTGTTTCAATATCTCGTATTAGTGTTTCTCGTCATAGACGTGTGGCCCAATCCCTATTTCCCTTTCAATATTTCCAGCCATAGACGTGTGGCCTGATCCCTATTTCTCATCAGTGTTTCATCAGTGTTTCATCAGTGGTACTCAGTCACAAATGCTTATCAAGAACATATACATATGATGCAATAATGATGAGTGTATATAAGAGCCCACATTACAACACATACATCAATTCAAGTCAAACATCATAATACACATGTCATAATGATGATTCGTTCTAACCTATATCATTCTCTAACCCACAAGTGAAACTCATCAACAATATTTCCAATACTTTTCATAATAGACATAACATGATTCACAATTTCACATTCATATGTCACAAGAGATTTTTAATATCAAATCACAAGTCAATACACATCAATCTTTAACATACACTTCCTCATCATAATAGAAATCCACAATTTTATCTAATTTTCACAATTCACCAAGTCCAACTTGTCCAACAACAATTATCCAATCATTTCAAATCACAAACAAAGGAAATATAATGTTCAAGTAAGCTTAACAAGGTTTAGAAGTCCACTTGCCTCAACTAGTAGCTAAATCAAACAAATATCAGAGCTTTTCCATTTGAATTCGCACTCGAAACATCACAATCTAGTCAAATACGGATTCATAATCTCAATATAAAGTCAATGACATAAAAATCAAATAATTCCGGCAGAAAAGGTTAAATGGTCAAAAATATCATGTAGGAAAACGTTCTCAAAATCTAAAAATTAATAAATGAAAACGTTCTGTAATAAGAATTTCAATGGTGAAAATTATTTCAAAGCGGGATTTAAAATAAAGTCATAATCCAAATTTTTCAATCAAAAATCCACATCCGAAAAAACTCCAATTNAATTTCTCTCATTAAAAGTCTCCAATTTCAAATTAATATAAAAAATTAATTAATAAGAAATGAAGAAATTGAGTAGAAATTAGTTACCCAATAGTCCTGCCTTGAAAAATCTTGAAAAAATCGTCTAAAACCTAGCTTGGAGCTTTAAAAATGGTTAAAAAAAGGTAATATAACCCGTCACTTTAATACTTAAAACTGTTCAGGTAACATTTGTACTCAGAGAACGTGGACCAGGGCTCTGCGAAAGCGGTGTTCACCAAAGAAGACCTCTACGAACACGGATAAGGGCCCTGCCAACATGGAGTTTACAGAGGTTTGACCTCTGCGGACGCGGGCCCTAATCCCACAAAAGTGGAGAAGAAAAATAGGGTGCACTAGATTAGTTAAAACCAGCTATGATCAAACTCGAAATGGACCCCAATTCGAAACCCAAAACACACAAATCAAACATGTAACCATACCAGAAATAACATTTCGGATTCAAGGAACTATCAGAATTAGATTATGAGGCCTCCTGAAAAAGCTCGTAAAACTAGTGAACAACACAAACAACCAAATAACCTCGAAAACTCTAAAAAAAAATTATAATGACACCATTTCTAGCATTACTTTCACCATCCGAAACCACTGAAATTGTCAAAATTTTGATTAGAGCTTCCAAACCCTGAATGTTGACCAAAGTCAAACTAGGATCCAAATTCAACTGAAAATCACTACTTTTGGGTCCAAAATCTTCATTTTAACTCCAAATTCAGTTTTGCAAGTTCTCCTAGACTAGATTCTACATACCAGAGCTGATGGAATTGACAAAATTACATTTTGAACCTGAAACTCAAAATGACCTCAAAACTCAAAATTTTCAAACTTAAACCTTTAAACTCTTTCTTTAGCAAAACTCCAACTTTTCACCAGATTTTCAAAATTTGACTTTTCAACTCAACCAAAAATGACTTAAAGCAACTTTTAAAAAGGCAAAAATAGTAATTTAGTTTAAAATTTAAAAAATGACCTTTACGATCATTACAGTAAGCAGCTAAAAAGACCTCGACAACTCACAGAAATAAAGCTCGCGGAAAAACATCCCTAAGACCAACACTTATCCCATAACCATTAGTCGTCACCCACTACAAGGTATAGATAACTCAAGTCTATGGCCATGACGATCTATTGTGGTCTTGAGTACCATCTCAAGCCTCACTCTCTAATAAGGTATGCGGAAACCCACAACTAGATAAAAGAGGTGTCTAGGTCCTTTACAACCTAGCCTACTTTAAGGTCACCTGCATAACTCCTAAGTAGGGTAAATCAAACTATACAAAGGTATAATACAACTATCGACCAAACAAGGTGATTGAAACACTTGTCCTAGCTCAGCCGGGAGTTACGAGTATAGAACAACATAGAAAGAGTGGAGTACCAGGCCAATACAGTTAGAATAATAATGAAAGTAATACCATACAGCATCTAGAAAAGCCTAGTCAAGAATAAAGACCCTAGCCTGCCTTGAGGTTGATCATATGCACTCTAACAATACCACAAAAGATGATCTTAACCACACCACTATGACCTTTTCAAAAAAAAAACACCCAAAATAGACCTAAGAATCACTGAATTTCAATTTAAAATAATCGAGTAATAAATTTTTTAAATTCACAATAAACAACATAAAAATAGTAAAAGTTATCTCGAATTATGTGCAAATACAATTTTTGATGCTTCCACGACATTCTCCTTAAATATCATATAGAATAGTCTTCTGAATCACCTGATTCAGCCTCAAATTGACTGAGTTAACATTGTATAAAATTTTTCCTTTTTCCTCGTCAAATCTAAAAAATTATTCCAATATGCCACCTTATTTTGTTCTCTGCGACTGCGGTGAACAGTATCCCGTGATCGTGGAGTACACAATAAAAGACCTCCGCGAATGTGGAGCATAAGGCTACTTGACCTCTGCAAATGTGAGAGGCCCTCCGCGAATGCGAAGTGTTAGCCTACCTAACCTCCTCAAACGCCGCCTACTGGCCGCAATCGTGAAGTGCTAGGTAGTTAACCTCCAAGAATGTGACCAAGGGCCCTACAATTGCAGAGCACTATGGCTGCACCAGATATCAGCTAAATTAAATTTCTCAAACAGGGTATTCAAAACTCGTTCAAAAATTAATACACACAAATAAACTATGCAACCATACAAAATTTGACATTTTGGATTCAATGGCGCAATCAAAATTGTCATACATAGTCATTATGATCAAATAAGGGTCCCATTTACCAAAGCACTAATTAGTTAATTCTTATCGAGGGGCCTAAAATAAACCCAAATGTCATGACCCTAGCCTAGGGCCTAGACGTGACACGGTGCAAGGAAAACCCAAATGGACCCCAAGAAAGCCTCTTAGAACGTCATTACACATCCTTGGTCGCAGAAGTAATAGATGCAACATAAAAGAATAAGAATAGGGACAACGGGACTAGGGGAAAGCTTGCACAACATCATAATCAAGAGACAAGAGACAAGCTCGTATCATAGACACGAAGAACAATAGAGTCAAGGCTCTTAGCATAGATACATAACATGTCCAACAAACACCTCTATAAATAGATAATAATGGGGACCAAGACAAAGTAATCGGGCTCACCCTCATGGTCAAAATAGATAATAAAGAAGAATGTCTCAATACATAATAGAAAAATCATAGACTAGGGTCCCCGGAGTGGAAGACTCACCAACTAGCTTGAATAGCACTGAATTAGCCACGTGGAGGAGGATGATGATCAACTTGGGCACCGGTTCCTACATGGTGACATTATGTAGGCATAGAGTATGTGTTAGCATGTTTGAATGTACTAAGTATATAGGATGCAATGTAAATAAGAATTGAGCATCATAATAAAAATGCATAACAATAGGCAATAGGTATGCTTATAACAGTATGACATGTATGATCAGTGCATAAGTAAAACATGATTAAGTAATTCATGCTCATAAAGAATACCATATGTGTAGAAGAGGCCAAGCTAGATTTCCAAAGTAGAAATCCCTTCGTAGGTTAGTGATGATAGCAACCATCACCCTAGTGTGTGCGGTACAAACCCCTCATCAAGGTTAGTGATGATAGCGTCCATCACCCTAGTGTGTGAGGTACAAACGCCCCATCAAGGTTAGTGATGATAGCACTCGTCGTAGTTTGACGAGTGCAAGTTGGATTAATTATTATTCTTTCTGTGCTCGATACTCCTCCTATGACTCAATTCTCATAAAATAATCTATCTGTTAGAACCCGTACAACTGTGTTTTGGTACCATGGCTAACATTTGTGGTCGCTAGTATCATTTTCAGGGTGATTGACATGTAAGTGCACCTTTTTGAAAAAAATTTGAATTTTTATTTGGAATCTTTGTAAAGGTTTGTGAAAATGAGCTTACGGACATTAGATATGTACAAGTGTACATTTACAAGATTAAGTTACTAAATCTTTCTTTGGTATTTACAAGTGGAGGAAATATATGTTTAGAAATTTACAAAGTATA
>DF357649.1:125578-136434 GCA_000787875.1 Solanum virginianum | reverse complement strand
TCACCCGTTCTATTTTTTAGGATTTTCATATATCTCCAAATTCATGCGCGATATCAGAAATACAGGGGTCATTTTTAGTGGAAAATGGGTCTAACCCTAATTTAAGAGCAAACAATTAACAATTTCAATTTTCCAAAATTTCATTTCCAGAGAGCTTTTCGCGCTTCTGGCGTGACTCACCAAAGGAGCACTAGTGCATTTTTTTGTTCAGTTTTGACTTCAGTCCAAGAATTTTAAGTCTTAGGACTAAGTGTTTCCAAATATAAAAATACCTATACTTAGCCATTTTTCGCCCTCATATCATTCTACATATTCCCTAATACTTATTCAAACAGTTAGCCAAATATTTTACTCCTAAATTCAAGTCTCAAAACGCTCTCCAAATCTAAGGATTTCCTCTCAAGCTTCAAGTCTCCATCTCCAATCTTCATCAGGTTCATCTCTAAAGCTAAGGTATGTGAGTTTCCTTCATAGGTTCCTTCCACTCATGATAGCCAAGCTCATTTTACTCTAATTTGCATGATTTAAAGTTGTTTTATTCATGGATCTTATCTATTATGAAAACCACTGCACATCATGTTGGGATATTTATTAAATTGTGACTATTTTACCATGTTTTGGGCTATGAAGCCAAGGTCTACTATAAGATTTGATAAAGGATTTTTGATGTATATTGGCTAAGGGTGTTATCAAGTATCTATTGAAGGTTTTACATTGAATTTTCTAGCATAATTTCACTCGTGAATTGCATAGTTTTACAGTAGCACTACGCACTCTCTAAGTGTTTGAGAAATGTCTGGTAATGGCTTATTGGGGAGTTGAGGGCTCAATACTTGACTTATGAGTTGATTGACTATATGATGATGTAATGATGATAGAATGATGATGAAATTCATGTATTTCTATGATGTTTATATGATGATGAAATGATGATGAAATGCATGTATGTCTATGATGGTTATATGATAATGAAATGAGAATAAAATGATGATGAAACGATGATGAAATGCATGCACGTCTATGATGGTTATATGATGATGAAAAGAGAATATAATGATGATGAAATATATGTATGGATATGATGATTAGATGACAATGACAGGAATAAATGTATAAATGATATTATTCTATATAGTGTTGGCTTGTGACCATGCCCTACTTGGGGGTCGTGCATCAGTAACCATGTCAAGGGGTTTGTACCTTAGTAACCTATTGGGGGTTTTATACTCCGGTCACCACAAGTGGTAGGGTATGACTATCAATCAACCTTGTCGGGGGTTTGTACCCATCAACCTTATTAGGCCATGTTGGGGGTTTGTACCTATCTACCCGTTGGGGGGTTTGTACCTGAACAACCTCATGAAGGGGTTCATACCTCATGCGCCTCTCCAAGTGGGTGATAAGCCTTGGATTGCACTATAAAATGGTCACTCCCTCCATATATGCTAGGTTCTATGAATGTATGATTTAATTCAAGCATCTTCCATTCATGACATATCGCCATATACTCATCTATTGTCTAATTAAGCATTTTGATTATGATGCCTATCTATTGTTGCATTGTTTCCTATATACTTAGTGCATTCAAACATACTAACACATACTATATGCCTACATGATGTCACCATGTAGAAACTGGTGTATCGCTTGATCATCTTCCTCCTCCACGTGGCTGGTATGACTTCTATCAAGCTTGTTGGTGAGTCCTTCATTCTAGGGTCATTACTTATGATCTCTTGCTATGTATTAACACTTTCTCTCTTTGACTTATGTATTGACTATGAGGGTGAGACCAGTTGCTTTGTCTTGGCCCCCGCCCTTATCTATGTAGTATAGGTATTGTTAGACATGTTATGTTTCTATGTTATGAGATTTGACTCTATTGTCTCTTGATGTTTATGATATAGAAGTTTACTCTTAGTCCAATTCCCCCCTTATTTACATTTATCTCTTATTATCATTCTAATTGCTTTCACGACCAAGGATGTGTAATGATATGCTATGAGGCTTGTTTGGGGTTCCTTCAGGTTCGCCATTCATCGGTCATGTCTAGGTCCTAGGCATTGGTCGTGACCGCATGTGAGAGATCTACATAGAGGGCATACATAGGAATAAAAGGGGAAAACTCACCCGTTCTATTTTTTAGGATCCTCGAATCATCACTTTCGGACTCGACAGTGTCCCCAGCCTTTAGGACACTATCAGCAGATTTAGTCTCCGGTGGCTAGCAAAAGCATCAAGGAAGTTATCCCCTACCATTGTTAGAGAGTTCTATGCCTCCTACACTGCTACAATACTCATCATTCTTCCCAAGGGGAAGAAGCCCCTCGCTCAGCCCAGATTGATACACACCAGAGTGAGGGGCTGGTAGGTGGACATTTATGAGACTACCATCCGCTATATGCCATTTGAGCCTGAGTCACCAACCCTAGATCCATCATAAAGTATGACCGTCGATTAGGGAAGACCAAGGATAAGGACCTAATAAGAGACCAGAGCCACAGAGATGGCTTAATGAGAAGTGTGGTGATGAGTTGTGGAAATATGACTCTTGTAACACTTTACATATAGGAATTTTCCACATTCTCAAGAAAATTTATTTGTTTGATGTGTGTTTTGTGTTCTTTTTCAAGAAAATGGTTAAGGCAAGAAAATGAGTGAGAAAAGAGCTCAAGTGACACCAGATGGAGGCCTCCATAGCTCGTGTAGCATCACACGAACTGTGAGAGGCCACGTGGACATGACCCAAGCAAAGGAAGAAAAAAATGAAACCAAATGAAGGACCATGGGTACCGTCAGAGCTCGTTTGTCACTCCACAAATTGTGAGGTATTGCGGCCTCACAAATGGTATGAAAAATGTTGGTTGGAGGCATGGTAAAGGAGCAGGAATGAAAAAGGTTAAGGCACGTCCTACGATGCCTTTCACGGGCCTTGGGAACTGACACAGGCTATTTCATATCCTATAGAAGTGATGTGAATTTGAAGGATCACCATAAAAAATGCAAAAATTGTGCATGTGGAGTGATACGTGGCCCACCACGAGCGTTATCACCAACCACGGATCATGATGCTAAGGAACAAAGTGGACAGTGGCAGATATCATTAATACAAGGTTCATGGGCTGTTTCATAGTTTGTTAACCCTCACATGAGCTGTACCAGTGCATCTGAGAAAATGACGCGAGTTGAAGGCCAAGTATGGCTCACAGACCATTTCATAATATATTTGGAACTTCACAGGTCGTGTAGTTGCTCGTACCCATGCTGATGCCTATTTTTCTATTTTAAGTGTGATTAGGTTTTTCCATGCATATATATATATATATATATATTATTTTATTCCATTTTTTTCTTTGACTGCTGGAGAGAGTGAACGAAGTAAGAACACTATTTTGCATTAATTTATGTTGAACTCTTGGATCTTAATCATCTCTTTAGAGATTGTAATTCGTGGATTCATCACTTTATCAATAGTATGTTCTTTATTGTGATTTCTTTATATTGTTGTGGGCTATCTATCTTGAATATGCTAGGCTAAACTCACAACTAGGATTGTGGGAACCATGACAACTCAATAAGATAGATGAATTTGGGGTGAATCTCAGGATTGATTATCGTATATATCATAGTATTCTTCTCTTTAACTTCTTCCCTAATGAGTTAATGCATTAGGGGAAGCTAGTATTTGTTACATGCCTAGAAGGGATGTAGTGATTAGGAAAAGAATTCTATGATAGAAATTCAGGGTTTTTAACCTAGACTAAGTACTTGAGACTGAAAGGTGAAAGTATTCTGGGATCCATAACCAGGGTAAAAAAGTATACATTCTGAGACTGGAAGGTGATGATTGAAATGCATCTAAGAAGGACTGAAAGGTGAATTGGGTATTACCTACTTGTTTTATCTTGTATACGTAATCATGAACGGATTTACTACATAAATTTGGCTTTCATATTGAACATCATAGGGAACACAATCCTGGCTTCTCATTAATTGTTTGAAATCTAGTAGTCACTGAACCTTTGCATTACTTTACTTCAGTAATTTAGTTTGCAAAAACTAAACCCCCATTTACTTTATGCCCTTTTATTTTGGGAGTAGATATTACATCTGAAAAAGGGTGCTAATAGATTTATTCTCATGCATACCCTATGGCATCAACCTCAACTCTTGTTGAGTTATGTATTTGATCAATGGGCGCTTTACTATTCCTTTTGGAGTGTAAATTTAGGCATATCAAATTTTTGCATCATTGTCGGGAATACGGTGATGTAAAAGTCTATTAGTTTCTACTTTCAGTGTGTAATACTAGTCCCTAATTTTACCTTTATTCTTTTGTTTTTTTATTTATAGGGAACTAAAGTTGTATACCAAACACCTGAAGTAAGGGTGAAGCACTTATTCCCTACGATTCCGAGTTAACAAAGTTGATCCACAAAATGAACGCCCAAGAGAGTTGGCTGTGAATCCTGAGGATGGGAGAATGAAGGTCTTGGTGAGGATGACCTTGCTAGTAATGGGTTGATACCCATGGCAACACTTCAGCAGGTGCCACTAGTATCTCCCTGTTGCAACAACCTGTTTTGAGACCTCAGGGTCCCTAGCAGCCCCAAGCAGTGAATGAAGATGATGAGGGTTTTGGGACCACAAGAGCAATAGTGCCTCCCCTACTGCCTACAGATGTCAAGTTCACCATCACTAGAACTATTCTACATATGCTACAGTTGAAAAGGTTGTTTAGTGGAGCAACAAATAAGGACACAAATCAGCATGTCGTGAAATTCTTGGCGACATGCCAATTGTCCGAAATTCCACAGGTCAGTCAACAAGTGATTCAGTTGAGGTTATTCTCATTGTCTCTTTCTGGTGAGCCGACAAAATAGCTAAATGAGCTTCCTCATGATTCCATCTGCACTTTGGGAGAGTTAAAAAAGGTTTTCTTGCAGAGGTTCTTCCTTGTGTCAAGGTTTTCTTACAGAGGTTCTTCCTTGCGTCGAGGGAGTTAAAGATCAAATATGATATTAGGTCTCACAAGCAATTGCTGAATGAAGCACAATATAAAACATAAGAGAGATTCAGGAAGAAGGTAAAGTAGTGTCCCAACCACCATCTCAAGGATGAGCACTTGAAAGCAGTCTTTTACACGTCTTGCAAATTTATAACTAAGCCTATCATTGATGCAACATGTGGAGGATCATATATGGCCAAAACCTTTCCAAATATCATTATGATCTTGGATCAGGTAATTAAGGACAACATAGCATGGTAACCTAGATATGTTGACTTCTCTGGGTTTATCTTTGAGATGAATATGCAACAAAGAAAAAAGAAGGAAGAGTGAGATCAAGAAATAGCCCATATGCGGACCCAGATGGACTTGTTAGCAAAGAGGCTACTAGGTGAAGGACTAGAAAAACTGAAAGCTATGGATACAATGCCCAGGTCTGATGATCAATGCTATAATTATAATGAGGAGGCTAACTTTTTAGGTAGCCAGTGGGGTTACAGGGTATTCAACTCCGATAACCAAGGTTGGAACTATGGTTATGATAACTACTAAGGGAACTGGCAAAATAGAGATGGCTATAAGAATCATGAATGCTAGAATGATGGTGGTGGAAACTCAAAACTAGAGAAAATAACAGCAAAGGTTCTTGATAAGGTGGAGTCCACTAAGGCAGGGGTACGAGATATAGGAGGAGAACTATCTAATATTTGGCAACTATTTGACTCACATTCAACCTCGATCAAGCAATTAGAGCAACAGATGGGGCAACTGTCAGCATCATTGAACAAGTGGAAAGATGGGTCACTTATTAGTGATACTATTTAGAACCCAAAAAAATGATATTTACTTCATGGCAGAACCATGAGGAGCGGTAAGGTACTTTCTGACCCTGTTGCAGCTAGTGATGCAGGTATTGATAAAGTTGATGGCAAGGCACCTGAACTCATGGAGTTGTATGATGATGACGCAAGTGATGATATTAGTATGACACCAGCAGAGCCTGAGGTTACTAAAGATGCCAAAGCGTTAGACAAACCAGTTACTCAGTCTGTGCCAGTCATTCCCAAGCCACCACCACCATTCCTATAGAGGTTGAGGTAGAAAGTAGAAGATGGCAAGTTCCAGAAATTCTTGTCTATGCTTAAGGAGCTGTTAGTGGATATCCCTCTAGTGGAAGAACTTGACCAGATGCCAGGATATGCTAAGTTCATGAAGGACTTAGTCACTAAGAAGAGAAAATCCACGATCGAGCTGGGAAACAATCTTCATCACTGTAGCACAATTGGTCCAAGATTACTGGTTGAGAAGAAGGAAGATCTAGGAGCTTTCACTATCCTGTGCACTATTTTGGACTCTCACCTTACATGGGCTCTTTGTGACTTGGATGCTAACATCAACTTGATGTTACTGGCAGTTTATAAGCAGTTGGGCTTAGGAGCCCCTTCACCCACTATTATGTGGTTACTTATGATAGACAGATTAGTGAAGCAGCCCATGGGGATTTTATGCAATGTGCAGTTCATCTTTCTTGCAGACTTTATCATTTTGGACTGTCAGGTGGATTTTAAGGTCCCCATCATCCTCGAGAGACCATTTCTAGTGACTTAAAAGGCATTAGTAGATTTGAAGCATGGGGAGCTTACTTTAGATTGAACATTGAGGAGGTAAAATTTAGTATGTGCTACAATGAAGAGACCCAAAGAGGTAGCAGTAATGTCTGTCATGGATGTAGAGGATGATTGTCTCTATGAGATTCCACTTGAAGAAAACATGAGCATGGATACTCTGGCAGCAGTGTTAATGAACTTCCCATAGGATAGTATCAATGGGCACAAGGATATTGTAAATGCTTTGCAGGGTAGGGGAACCAGACTATTTGTCCCCAAGAAGCTGGACTTGGACTTAAAGAATAGGCCGACTCCACCAGCCAACCCTTCTATTAAAGATCCTCCTATTGTGGAGCTCAAGGAACTTCCACAATACCTAAGGTATGCATTTTTGGGCACTAATAATGCTCTTCTAGTGATGTGACTGCAGATCATTATGAAGACTAGGTGAAAACATTGTTGGGGGTCTACCAAAAGTTCAAAAAGGCTATTGATTGGACCATTGAAGATATTATTAGGATTCCTCTAGGGATATGCATGCAAAAGATCAAGTTTGAGGATAACTTTGTGCCCAATATTGAACACTAGCGCAGACTGAATTTGCCCATACAAGATACGATGAAAAAAGAGACAATTAAGTGGTTTGGTTCTAGGCTGATATACCCCATCTCTGACAGTAGGTTGGTTAGTCTAATACAATGTTTCCCAAAAAAGGGGGTAATAATGGTGGTGGGTAATAATAAGAATGAGCTGGTCCCATTACCGAAATGACACAAAAAAGTGCTTAAAAATGTGCCTCAGAAGTGCTCGGAATAGTAATTTCCATGTATCTTAAAATTCGTGTGCGATATCGAAAATTTGACTTCATATTCTTGTTTAATAGGTCAGATTAAATGATAAATGAGCCTAACCCCAATTTAAGAACAACCGTACTAAAATTCAAAAATTGCAAAAATGCAATTTCCAATGATGATCTACGCCTCTAGCGTGATGCGCTATAGTGTATTTTGTGAACTATTTTTCTTGTCTGGTCCAACGCTTTTTGGTCTTGGTCTTGAGTTTCCCCATGCATGAAAATACCTATACTTATCCTCATTGCATTCTCATATCATTCAAGACATTCCCAAAATACTCTCTCATATACTTAGACAATATTTTATCTCCAAATTTAAAGTCCCAACACTCATCCAGATAAGCTTCAAGTCTCCATCCCTAATCTTCTTTAAGGATATGCAGGTTTCTTTCATGGGTTCCTTTCACCCATGATGCCTAAGCTTCCTTTTCCTTAAAATTTCATGCTTTAAAGTTGATATACTCATAGGTCTTACTTATTATGAATTTTATTTTACAGTATGTTGGGGTGTTATGAAATTATGATTGTTTTGGCATGTTTTGAGCTATGAATCCAAGATCTATTATAAGATTTGATGAACATTTTGATGTATATTGATTGAGGGTGTTACCAAGTACCTATTGATGGTTTTACATGAAATTTTCTAGCATGATTACACTCTTGAATTGCATGGTTTTCCACTTGCAGTACACACCTGCCAAGTGTTTGATAAAATATTCGGTTATGATTTTTTGAGGAATTGAAGGTCCCATATATGTCTTATGAGTTGAATGACTATATGATAATGAACGGGACATATGCATATGATATTCTTCTATATAGTGTTTGAATATGACCATTCCCGACTCGGCGGGACAAGAGCCTGGGTAACTATGTTGAGGGGTTTGTAGCTTGATAGTCAATCAAGGGGCTAGTGCCTTGATAATTGCGTTAAGTGGTTAGTATCTTAATCACCAGGGGTGGTAGGGTGATACTATCCACCAACCAATCAAGGGGTTCATACATTGATAACTATTTCAGGAGGTTTGTACATTGGTCACCAGGGGTGGTAGGGTACGATGATCCACCAACCAACCAAAGGGGTTTGTACCTTGGTAGCCTATGGGTTTTATGATGTTGGACTCTTCTTACACCTTGTATTATATTCTATTTAAGCATGTTTTACTTAAGCATTGATCATACAGGTCATATTACTAATATGTTATCTATTGCGTATTATTATGCATTTTCATTATGATGCTTATCTCTTGTCGCATTGCATCATACATACTTAGTACATTCAAATATACTAATGCATACGCTATGCCTACATGATGTTACCATGTAGGAACTAGATCCCCACTTGATCATCCTCCTTCACGTGGCTAGTACAACATCTCTCAAGCTCTTTGATGAGTCCTCCATTTCGGGGACGATGCTTATGATCTCATACTATGTTCTAATACTATCTATGTTTTTTGTATATGTTGACTATGAGGGTGAGTCCGGTAGCTTGTCTTGGCCCCCGCTAAGTATCCATGTTTTAAAGGTATTGTTAGACATGTTTGTATTATGCTCTGTACTTTGACTCTCTCTTGACTCTTGATGTTTATGATATAAAAATTGTTGCTTAGCCTCGTTTGTCCCCATTTACTACCTTTTGTTGTATTTTATTGCTTTCGTGACCAAAGACTTGTAATGATATGTTAAGAGGTGTGCCTAGGGTCCCTTCAAGTTCCCTATGCACCTGTTGTGTATGTGCTGTCAAATTACAACACATTTGGTGCCTAAAACAAGGGAATTTGTGAGTTCTTAAAGTGACATTTTAGTGTTTTGATGTGTTTTTGTGTTAATCTTATAGAAAAGTTAGGTTGGCATGATTTTGAAGAAAAGATGCAGATTTTGCTAAAGCATAGGCCATACAAGCCCTCCTACAAGTCGTAGCTCACGCTATGAGTTGTATGTTATGTCGTAACAGGAATCAGAGACCAAAAATAAAAAATATGCCAAGTGAAGGTGACCCTTATGAGCCTAGCCTACGAGTCATAAGACATACTAGACTCGTATAGGTAGACTCGTAGCAAGAATCAGTGAGCCAAATTGTTGGATCAAAGACTAAAGACCAAGACTATGAGACCAATATATGAGTCATAGTTCGAGTAATGAATCATACCTCTGGGTCATAACAGTTAAGTACAAGATGCCAAGAACCTAATATGATACCCCGACTATGACTCGTAGGCCAACCTACGAATCGTAACTGTGAAATTTATCAGATGCCAACTATCTTTTGTACATAATTCCTAGGGTTGTTTTATAAATACTATAAAAAGTTTAAGTTAGATTTGTGAGGTAGTTCGAACAGTAGACATTTCTCCATTATATTTTGAAGCTTTTCTTAGGTTTTTAGAGTAAATTATTGTTCTTTTCAGAAACCCATTCTGGGGATTGTAAATCTTTCTTTGTATTTATTGTTGATCAATCAAGCTTGTGGGTTGCAACTTATGGTGCCTATCTCCTTCATTGTTATTGGTGAAACTCTCAACTATGTCTATTATGTACATTTTTTGTGGTTTATCTTAGCCATGAGTAGCTAAACACCCACAACTTGGGATTGTGGGAACCATGGGTAGTTGACTTGAGATGACCTAGGTTTTGTACATGTATATGATTGGGGTTTTGCATGTATTGATTATTTCCCTTCATGATTAATGTTGTTTGGTAGTGGCCAACACAAAACCCTACCTACTATCATGATCCCGACTAAGGTAGTGATGAATAGGAAAAGTGAAGTAGATGACAGGATTCGGATGATGTTTTCCCATCTAATCGACTAAACCTGACCAAAGGAAGGTTGACTGGGATAATAGATAATGGTTAGTTGGCACGCCATGGTGGCCGACCAAGCGCCATGGTGAAATTTGACCTTCACTTTCACAAGAGGGATGAAAGAAGCTAAGTTACCATCTTACATGTGATTCACCAATCAAAGTTATGTTATCTAAGGTAATTGAGTCAACGAGCCATGGGGAACGCAATTTCCCAAGTTGTCCCTAAAACTAAGTGTTTTCTCAGATTTTAATTAGAATTTATTTTATGTTGTCTTTGAATCACAACAACTCTAGGAATGATTAGTAGTGAAATCTTATAGTAAAGCCCTATATTCCTTGTGGATTCGACCCTAACCTCAATTAGGTTAATTATTGATAGTGACCACTTTCTTATTGGAGCGTGATCATCATCAAAATTATGGCACCGTTACCGGGGAATACAACTAGGTTTTGACTTGAATTTACTATTAGTTAATGTTAGTATTAATTTCTAGATTCTTTTTGTATTTTACTTTCTCTGTTTGTTTTCCTTAGTAATTCTAGGAATAGGTTGGCTGGCACTGTCCGATACTAATGCA